>JBAIZL010000021.1:1571164-1586164 GCA_036971475.1 Prosapia bicincta | reverse complement strand
AAAGTAGGCATATACTTAATAGCATAAACGTACTCCTCTCAGAATAGTAACTTCACGTACTTCCAAATACGTTAACACGTAGTTACGTACCTATTAATGACGAGTTATATTTGTTAATGATGATAGTTTATAAGGTCCTACTTATTAGACATTAAAAGTAGAAGCTGTGTAAATATTTATTCTGAGTTGTGATAGTTTTGACAATTTAAATTTTAAAAAGTGAAACTGTAATATAATAATATTATTTTTTATGTAGTTGCCGTAAGGTTATGTTAAATTATGTAGTTAAGGTGATTTGAATATGTATTAAAACTCTAAGGGATGTCCTATCACTTCTTAATACATTAATGATAACGTTATTTATATAAGTTACTGACATATAACAGATTCAAGTTACGTTTCTTAACTATGGTAACAAACAAATTGTTTACTAAATATATTAATTATTATTAAGACCAATCAATAATTAAAAAAAATAAAATAAAATACATAAAATATTAAATTAAAAAATTTAAATAGGTAAAAGGGTTGATTAATATTTACTTTCAAATAGAATATTTTTTTATAAATCATGATTTCAGTTTGATATGAGGTTATTAGTTCTGTATTGTATGATTAAATATTTTTCTATAGATCTTTAGAATATATAGAAGCTACGTCTTTGGAATTTTTGAGACTTTGATCTATAAACATTTTTGAAACATTTACACTTGAAAGCAGAAGTTGTAGTTCACTAAGTTAAGCAATGGTTACTAAACTTTGGCCCGGAAGTAAGTAGGAATTACTCTTAACAGGAGATTTGGTTTTAAAAGTTGCAAAGTTCGACTGAATGGTTTTAAACTTATACCTTTAAAACAGTGTAAGGAACTGTAGAGCACATTAGGAATAAACGTAGGTTTATCAGCGAAGAACTTTTCTAAAGCTATATATGTTTGCCTTAGTGTGGTTTCAAGTAAGAAATCAACAGGGAAACACGGGAATTGAGTCGTCTGGAGTGGGAGGCACTGAATCAATAAAAATCTTGATTTTAAAAAGGGGGTGGTGAATGAAAGAGGGGTGGTCTTTTTATCTGTAGAGTTTTTTCCCTTGCAAATGGAAGGGTTGATGAAGAGGGCTGCTAAAAATGTAATCCGTGCCACCCCCTCTAAGACTCGCACCCTGCTATTTTCTTTTCTCTCGCTTCCACCCCCTCCCCGTCTGGAGTTTTTCCATTTTAGTTGACTGATTTTTTGTTCGGGGTTAGGCGGCTGCAATGGCGGACAGGTCAAATGGCCGACACAGTTGTCGTTGTTCCGTGTTTATTTGTTAAGTTGGTTAGTGTAACGCACAGCCATGACCTAGAGCGACAGAGTCTTTCCTCCCCAACTCCTGAAACAGGAAAAGTTTTACGTTTAACCTGAAAACTTACAAACTCGCAACACCAAACGTGAATTTATATAAAATAGTAAACATCTATTATATTTTATTAATTATTCTTTATTTCTGAACCACAATGATTCTTTTTACACAATATACGTTTTTAAAGTAATAAAGTTTTGCAAATATTAAAATATATTTATAGCTTCTTATAAATATTCTGGTTCAAACGTAAAACAATTAATATAAACAAAAGTTTTGTAAAGAGAATTCCTATTTAGGTCAAGAAAGAAAAATTTCATTTTATTTACTTTTTAATAAATAACTACAATGAATATAAAGAAAGTAACATAACATATGCGTTAAAACAGCTGTTCTACCACATAACCTATAACATAAAATCAACTGTCTTATGAAATAATAGTTTATCAATTATTTTAAGCCAAATGGGAGAAAATAAATATATGACATACCTTGCCTTTTTGTGTATTTTCTCAAATAAAACAAGAATTAAATAATTACGTTTAGTTATTGAAATAATATTTGAAAAAACTGTATTAACAAGTGCCATCCTCTACAAGTTCAACAGAAAATGTGTTTTAACTTGAGTTGAATAAAAAGTATTTTATAAACGATTGAAAAAAATTAGAACGATATATATATATATATAAAGAGAGTAAATACTAATAGAGAAAATTGAATAAATTTAAAATTTATAGTTTTAAAATAAAATGGTGTTATAAAAATAAAATAATATTTTTGATATATTCTACGAATATACCATAACCAGACACGTCGAAGCTATATTTAAATATAGATTCATTGTAATAGTGGTTTTATACAAAATTGCTTTTGTAAAGTTAGATTTGTCTTTCAAAATTATAAATTTTTGTGGCTTCGTCTAAAGCTATTATTATTGTCCATCCTTGAAAACGTATTGTGTCTTCAGGTATAATTTTATGCCAATATTTATTACGTCTAAAAATCCAAGAATTGTTAAAAATGCATTTTTCATTTGTTTTTCAATGTTTTTGACAACTTTCTTCAGGTATAATTTTATGTCAATATTTATTACGTCTAAAAAACCAAGAATTGTTAAAAATGCATTTTTCATATGTTTTTCAATGTTTTTGACAACTTTCTTCAGGTATAATTTTTATGTCAATTTGTATAATGTCTAGAAAGCCGATATTTAATGATAATGTATGTGATGATGACTGTATGGTATTAAAAATAATTACATTTGTAGTTAGCATAATTTAAATATCTGCCATTATAACACTGTACTACACAAAGTAGGTAAGAATGTTTTGAGTTGATGTAGGAAACTCGCCGAGCTTATCCAGTTTGAAAGATGTTTTTATGTTTTATAAAACTGAGTGTACCATTAATTCTGAAGGCTTCCGCAAAACAGAACAATGAATCTTGGATAAGCACGTTTTTAAAAGAAAGCCACTGAAGGGGCTTAATTGTGTACATTTACAATCGGGTTGAACATGAAATTGTATCCATTATCTAACTGTACAATCATTGACAGTGAAATATTGTAGGAATTAATAATATTTTGCGCAGAGATATGCTTCATAATTCTTTCCTAATATTGTTGAAGAAAATATCTCGTTGCGGCTCATAATGAGAGATAAAACAAAGCGACATTTGCGTTTAAACACCGAGTGCAAACGCCATTCATGGGTTTCATTGTAAAAAGCAGTCCAACTCATGGGGCAAAAGTATGTGTATTATTTATCTGTTGTGCGGGTAATGGTATTAGTTCAAACCCCCTAAACGTCTCGTTATTGCCGGAAAACCACAATGTTCAACATTAATTCTCCTATACTCGGCAACAGTATCGTCAACACTTTAGCATAATAGGATAATTATATCCTAAACTAGCTTGACCCACAACGTGTTCAAACAGAAATGTACATTACCTGCCAGACTTTTAAATTTTCCTATTTGTATTAATTTTTTACTTTTTATGTTGTTCGTTTGTTTTTAATGGTTGTTTTGTTTTGAGAGACAATGTAAATAGGCTTAGGTATTTTTTCAAAAATCATAAAATAGTGTAAAGTTCACATTTATAACTTTAAAATAAGTCATTACTTTTATCTGATATGTTTTTATGCTTTTAAAAATTCCTATTGATAAATCAAGGTTGAAGGTTTTGTGTAGCCTATTACATTAAAACAGAACTTTTAAAAGGTTTTGCCATATGACCAAGATGTTAACTAAATTAATTATTAGAGAACTAGCATGTAAGCTAATATAACTTAAAAGAATCGAGAATCGACTAAAGAATCGAGAATCGAACGGAAAATTTTAGAATCGAAATCGGAATCGGAATCGAAAATTTTAGGAATCGGCCCATCCCTAGATATAATATGCTCGTATTTCTTTTTTCTAAATTTGTTACAATTTAAATCTTTTTATAATGTTTTCTTCATTTTTAATCTCCAGTATTTACCACTATTAAGTAATAAAGAAGGAGGTAGGGGTTTAATCACCAGCGAAACCAAATTATATGTTGGTGCAAAGTTATTGTGAATCTGATTCTTCCTAACAAGTCTATTCTTATCTGAACCAACAAGAAGAATTCTATTTTAGTTACTCCTTATTAAATAGTTACAATTAATATAAATAAAGTAACATAACTTATGCGTTAAAACAGCTATTCTACAATATAACCTCTAAAGCACAATCAGCTGTGTTACGGAATCATTTTATCACTTATTTTGAGTCAAATGAGACGAAATAACTATATTGCATACTTCGCTCTTTTTGTGACAAGTTTTTTTCCCATATAAACTAAAATAAATTCACAATCAAAAATAATTAATGAATTAATATTTGAAAAATTTGTATTATTTGCCATTCACTACAAGTTTTAAAAAATCCATTTGAACTTGAGTGAATGAATAAAAAGTAATTTAATAACGATTGAAAATTTGAAAAAGATATATATATATATATAAATATAAATAAATAAATAAATACATACATACATATATACATATATATATATATATATATATATATATATATATATATATAAATATAAAATACGTTTTCTTGTTTAATAATTTAAAACAACATAGGTTATTCAAATACAAGAATTGTTATTAATTTATATTCAAAGCTTTTCGTTACTAAACAGTACATGAAAATTTTCATTCCTGATGATGTCGGTACTGTTTACCAACGAAAAGCTTTGAATATAAAATAATAAATATTCTTGTATTTGAATAACCTATGTTGTTTTAATATATATATATATATATAGAAAAAGTGTGAACTAATAGAAGAAAAAAATATCCAAAGTCTTTCCGTATTTAAAATTTCTCTTTCCTAAAAGTTCATTAGTAAATTATTTGTACAGAAATTGACTTTTAATTTCGCTTTAGATATAATTTTGTAATAAAAAAATTATGTTTTATCCATTACGTTCAATCACTGCTTAGTTTGTCTAAATTAATCCAGAAGAAATAAATATTTTGCTATTGGTAAAAAAAGTAAATAGTTTAAAATATATTATTATAAATTTAACATAAATTATCCACTGAATTGTTTTATTAATATGTATTTGAACTTGAGTGGATGTATAAAAAGTATTTTATTAACGATTGAAAATCTGAACAAAATATATAAGGAGTGTGTGAACTCATAGGAGGAATTGAAGAAAATATTTGGAGTGATATTAAATAAACGAAACTGTTATTACTTTTATATCATATTTTAAAATGCGTTAAATATATAGTTTTCCTAATATAATATATTATATGATATTACATTTAATATAATATTTAATTAAGTTATGCGTTATATATATAGTTTTCCTAATATAATATTTTATATAATATTACATTTAATATAATATTTAATTAAGTTATACGTTAAATATATAGTTTTCCTAATATAATATTTTATATAATATTACATTTAATATAATATTTAATTAAGTTATGCGTTAAATATATAGTTTTCCTAATATAATATTTTATATAATATTACATTTAATATAATATTTAATTAAGTTATGCGTTAAATATATAGTTTTCCTAATATAATATTTTATATAATATTACATTTAATATAATATTTAATTAAGTTATGCGTTAAATATATAGTTTTCCTAATATAATATTTTATATAATATTACATTTAATATAATATTTAATTAAGTTATGCGTTAAATATATAGTTTTCCTAATATAATATTTTATATAATATTACATTTAATATAATATTTAATTAAGTTATGCGTTATATATATAGTTTTCCTAATATAATATTTTATATAATATTACATTTAATATAATATTTAATTAAGTTATGCGTTAAATATATAGTTTTCCTAATATAATATTTTATATAATATTACATTTAATATAATATTTAATTAAGTTATGCGTTAAATATATAGTTTTCCTAATATAATATTTTATATAATATTACATTTAATATAATATTTAATTAAGTTATGCGTTAAATATATAGTTTTCCTAATATAATATTTTATATAATATTACATTTAATATAATATTTAATTAAGTTATACGTTAAATATATAGTTTTCCTAATATAATATTTTATATAATATTACATTTAATATAATATTTAATGAAGTTATGCGTTAAATATATAGTTTTCCTAATATAATATTTTATATAATATTACATTTAATATAATATTTAATTAAGTTATGCGTTAAATATATAGTTTTCCTAATATAATATTTTATATAATATTACATTTAATATAATATTTAATTAAGTTATGCGTTAAATATATAGTTTTCCTAATATAATATTTTATATAATATTACATTTAATATAATATTTAATTAAGTTATGCGTTAAATATATAGTTTTCCTAATATAATATTTTATATAATATTACATTTAATATAATATTTAATTAAGTTATGCGTTAAATATATAGTTTTCCTAATATAATATTTTATATAATATTACATTTAATATAATATTTAATTATGTTGTGCGTTAAATATATAGTTTTCCTAATATAATATTTTATATAATATTACATTTAATATAATATTTAATTAAGTTATGCGTTAAATATATAGTTTTCCTAATATAATATTTTATATAATATTACATTTAATATAATATATAATTAAGTTATGCGTTAAATATATAGTTTTCCTAATATAATATTTTATATAATATTACATTTAATATAATATTTAATTAAGTTGTGCGTTAAATATATAGTTTTCCTAATATAATATTTTATATAATATTACATTTAATATAATATTTAATTAAGTTATGCGTTAAATATATAGTTTTCCTAATATAATATTTTATATAATATTACATTTAATATAATATTTAATTAAGTTATGCGTTAAATATATAGTTTTCCTAATATAATATTTTATATAATATTACATTTAATATAATATTTAATTAAGTTATGCGTTAAATATATAGTTTTCCTAATATAATATTTTATATAATATTACATTTAATATAATATTTAATTATGTTGTGCGTTAAATATATAGTTTTCCTAATATAATATTTTATATAATATTACATTTAATATAATATTTAATTAAGTTATGCGTTAAATATATAGTTTTCCTAATATAATATTTTATATAATATTACATTTAATATAATATTTAATTAAGTTATGCGTTAAATATATAGTTTTCCTAATATAATATTTTATATAATATTACATTTAATATAATATTTAATTAAGTTATGCGTTAAATATATAGTTTTCCTAATATAATATTTTATATAATATTACATTTAATATAATATTTAATTAAGTTATGCGTTAAATATATAGTTTTCCTAATATAATATTTTATATAATATTACATTTAATATAATATTTAATTAAGTTATGCGTTAAATATATAGTTTTCCTAATATAATATTTTATATAATATTACATTTAATATAATATTTAATTATGTTGTGCGTTAAATATATAGTTTTCCTAATATAATATTTTATATAATATTACATTTAATATAATATTTAATTAAGTTATGCGTTAAATATATAGTTTTCCTAATATAATATTTTATATAATATTACATTTAATATAATATTTAATTAAGTTATGCGTTAAATATATAGTTTTCCTAATATAATATTTTATATAATATTACATTTAATATAATATTTAATTAAGTTATGCGTTAAATATATAGTTTTCCTAATATAATATTTTATATAATATTACATTTAATATAATATTTAATTAAGTTATGCGTTAAATATATAGTTTTCCTAATATAATATTTTATATAATATTACATTTAATATAATATTTAATTAAGTTATGCGTTAAATATATAGTTTTCCTAATATAATATTTTATATAATATTACATTTAATATAATATTTAATTATGTTGTGCGTTAAATATATAGTTTTCCTAATATAATATTTTATATAATATTACATTTAATATAATATTTAATTAAGTTATGCGTTAAATATATAGTTTTCCTAATATAATATTTTATATAATATTACATTTAATATAATATTTAATTAAGTTATGCGTTAAATATATAGTTTTCCTAATATAATATTTTATATAATATTACATTTAATATAATATTTAATTAAGTTATGCGTTAAATATATAGTTTTCCTAATATAATATTTTATATAATATTACATTTAATATAATATATAATTAAGTTATGCGTTAAATATATAGTTTTCCTAATATAATATTTTATATAATATTACATTTAATATAATATTTAATTAAGTTGTGCGTTAAATATATAGTTTTCCTAATATAATATTTTATATAATATTACATTTAATATAATATTTAATTAAGTTATGCGTTAAATATATAGTTTTCCTAATATAATATTTTATATAATATTACATTTAATATAATATATAATTAAGTTATGCGTTAAATATATAGTTTTCCTAATATAATATTTTATATAATATTACATTTAATATAATATTTAATTAAGTTATGCGTTAAATATATAGTTTTCCTAATATAATATTTTATATAATATTACATTTAATATAATATTTAATTATGTTGTGCGTTAAATATATAGTTTTCCTAATATAATATTTTATATAATATTACATTTAATATAATATTTAATTAAGTTATGCGTTAAATATATAGTTTTCCTAATATAATATTTTATATAATATTACATTTAATATAATATTTAATTAAGTTATGCGTTAAATATATAGTTTTCCTAATATAATATTTTATATAATATTACATTTAATATAATATTTAATTAAGTTATGCGTTAAATATATAGTTTTCCTAATATAATATTTTATATAATATTACATTTAATATAATATTTAATTAAGTTATGCGTTAAATATATAGTTTTCCTAATATAATATTTTATATAATATTACATTTAATATAATATTTAATTAAGTTAAAATATATAGTTTTCCTAATATAATATTTTATATAATATTACATTTAATATAATATTTAATTATGTTGTGCGTTAAATATATAGTTTTCCTAATATAATATTTTATATAATATTACATTTAATATAATATTTAATGAAGTTATGCGTTATATATGAGTAGTGGGCCAGTAGAGGAGTAGAAACCATATTCAAAGCATAGATCTAGATTTTTGTGAAAGTTCCTCCACAGAGTTTAGTCGCATGTTTTGCTGTATACGGTGACCGTATCCACGAGAAATGGATTTTAATTCAATTCAAAGTTTAATAATAGAATACTGTAGTTCAAACATCTCAGATGTAACAAATTACACTATGCTTAGAATGAAATTGTTATAAACATGTAGGGCTATTTGTAACAAGAGCGATGCATTTCAAAGCTAATATTGGAATTAACAACACGTTTTATCTGTTGATAGGTTCAAGGATAAGTTTTGAAAAGAAAATAAGTTTATCAAGAATTAATTGATCGATTATAAACTGTTGTTACGGTGTTTGTTAAGAAGCTACTGCAAAGTTGCTAGCACATTTCTGCACGCAGGGTGTTTCCGTAATTAATTGTTAAATAGCGTTACTTAAGCGGATTACGTATTACAGTCTTGTATGAGATAGATCCCTGTGGCAAGTAGACTTTAGACACTGTGGCGTCAGATATTACTTTGTGGGAAACCAGTTAACTATTTATCTCGAATAATATTAAATAATACTCAAAAACGACTAACCACAAATATTTTTATATTAACTTGATGTACGTTTCGGTTATAAATTAACTATCCTCAGAGGCAAGACACCAAACTCAGAATTTCAAACAAAAATGATGTTATCAACGTTATGTTTCTTACATCACTGTTGTTAGTTTATATAATAATTTAGTTAGGTTTATATAATTTAATAAATTAAATAATTTAGGCGAAATTCAGGAGCAATTTCATAAAATGTTAAGCTCGGTTAGTTTGTCATATCAATGAAAGTGTTTGTAATAAAATATTCAATCGTGAACCTTGTCTATGCTAATCGTGAAATTATTAACTTTGGCTATATATTTGGAAAAACTGTGGTTAAATATTAAGAGATAATACTGAAAAACCCTCTAACTATAAATATTTTTACTTTAACCCGATGTACATTTCGGCTACCAAGTAACCATCCTCAGAGGCAAGACAGGTCTGTTGTTATTAAGGCTTGAGTTAAGTTTAATAAAAACGTTAAGAGAAATATTATCTAAAAGTATATAAAAATGACACTGATCATCATGAAAAAAGAAGATAGTCTAATCACAACAGAGTTGCCGATTTGTCAGAGTAGAAGCTTTACAATAAATTATCAAAAAATCACTTAAATAAATTTATACTTAAAAATAAATAAAAAAACCATATAGTTACAAATATTTTTATTTTTACCTGATTGATGTACATTTCCGTTATCTAGTAACCTTCATCAGGTTGTTGAGTATTAGGGCCTATTTATTATTAGATAAACTAGCTTGGGTTTCTTGAATATTACGTAATAAAAAAAATCATGTATGAGTCAATTAAATTTTATAGTTATTTCGGAATAAAACACTCAGATAAGTAAAATCATGTATGAGTCAATTAAATTTTATAGTTATTTCGGAATAAAACACTCAGATAAGTAAAATCATGTATGAGTCAATTAAATTTTATAGTTATTTCGGAATAAAACACTCAGATAAATAAAATCATGTATGAGTCAATTAAATTTTATAGTTATTTCGGAATAAAACACTCAGATAAATAAAATCATGTATGAGTCAATTAAATTTTATAGTTATTTCGGAATAAAACACTCAGATAAGTAAAATCATGTATGAGTCAATTAAATTTTATAGTTATTTCGGAATAAAACACTCAGATAAATAAAATCATGTATGAGTCAATTAAAGTTTATAGTTATTTCGGAATAAAACACTCAGATAAGTATAATCATGTATGAGTCAATTAAATTTTATATTTATTTCGGAATAAAACACTCAGATAAATAAAATCATGTATGAGTCAATTAAATTTTATAGTTATTTCGGAATAAAACACTCAGGTAAATAAAATCATGTATGAGTCAATTAAATTTTATAGTTATTTCGGAATAAAACACTCAGATAAATAAAATCATATATGAGTCAAATAAATTTTATAGTTATTTCGGAATAAAACACTCAGATAAATAAAATCATGTATGAGTCAATTAAATTTTATAGTTATTTCGGAATAAAACACTCAGATAAATAAAATCATGTATGAGTCAATTAAATTTTATAGATATTTCGGAATAAAACACCCAGATAAATAAAATCATGGCGAGATTAAACCAAATCTAAATTACATTTATCTATCGTAATATTAGAATAAACGATGAATCTACTTCGGATGATTTTTAAATTTGCCTGTTTGTTATCCTAATAGAGACATCTATTCCATGGATGTAAGATAAGATATATGAAACCAATTAACAACATATTGAACTTAGATCTGTTATAGTTAGAAACGTCACAACTTTAACTAAAAAGTTAACCTCACATCGATCGTCATGAACAATTAAACTCACGAGAATTAAATATTCCCTGGAAATTACTTAGAAAGCAAGGGAAACTCAAATAATTTTAAATGCCACAGTAAAATTACGGCATTCCTAAATTACAGTTTTGTTTAATGTCTAACATTGAAATAGTGGTAAACATTATGGCATTAGTCAAAGTTTGGAAGGTGGAAATACTTTCTCTTATAATGTACGCCTACTTACTTGCAAGAGTTATGCAATTTTCTTTTACATTTTGGAGAGTTAGTAGTTGTGAGAGTATTGTCATTTGATGCTGTTATGTTTAATGTCATATTATCTTCAAATGTAAAACTTCTAATAAAAATAAAAAATGTATTTTGTATTTAATAAATGTAAGAAATGTACGAATCGGTTGTTTTTATAAAGCTAAAAAACCGACATCAGTATATGTAGCTATGGTTCTATGTAGCTTATTTGTCTGTCCCTCAGAAACAGTTTTTAATTTAAAGCGATGATGGAATTGCAAATAAGATCGCCATTAGATAACCTTTATCCATCTCGTGGGTTCGGTCACCGCGAACGTCCTATCTATTATACGTATAATGCGGCGAAATAGCAAAAATACATTCTAATAACACTTCCTTCTGTTATCTCTATACACACAACCGTTCATTTATAAACCAATATTAAAAAAACTTCAATATACTTCTTTTATTTTTATTGCTTTTCGAATTATTAAACCAAAGCAATTGAAATATGCAAGCCAATTGAACTTATATGAGAAAATAATATGGTTATAAGCCCTATAAGTTTTAATGTTAAATATTATTATACATTTACTTTATTCTATGTGAAGCTAAACATAATTTTAAAAATTGAACTCAATTTTCTAAGTTGAATAAAGATCACACACACACACACACACACATACACACACACACTCACACACACACACACACACACACACACACACACACACACACACACACACACACACACACACACACACACACACACACACACTCACACACACACACACACACACACACACACACACACACACACACACACACACACACACACACACACACACACACACACACACTCACACACACACATACACACACACACACACACACACACACACACACACACACTCACACACACACTCACACACACACACACACACACACACACACACACACACACACACACACACACACACACACACTCTCACACACACACTCACCACACACACATACACACACACACACACACACACACACACACACACACACACACACACACACACACATATGATTTCATAAAAGAGCTAATTTTATGTTATAGGTTATGAGGTAGAACAGCTTTTTAACACATAGGTCATGTTACTTCATTTATACTAATTGAAATTATTCAATAATTACTTAAAATAAAAATTGTTCTTTGTGGGCCTAAGTAGGAATTGCTTTTAAATATTACTTGTGTATATAAATAAAAGTTTTACAAATAAGATAGAGTAATGTTTAAGATACACTTTTACTCACTCACCTTTAGCGACAGGCTGGGAGGTCTACGCTCGCGAAGCTTGCCTAGGCGTGTTTGAGTAGGAAGATGAGTCGCAGTGACCTCGCACCCGGAAAGCCGGTTTTCGCATTTTTCTATCCTAAAACAATGAAACAATAGGGTTAACTAACCCGGTCATTTAACGGCTCAGACAACCCTTCTCCGGTCGCTGAGAAATTTTCAATTGATTAAAAAATTGAAAGGGTCAACATTTTTCTTTTTTGATCGACGTAGGGTAAACACGGGGACGGGGGGTAGATGTACAGTCCGTTCTAGAAGGTCTTCAGCTTGACCTACCCCGCGCCTTCATGCGGCCTACCGGCTACTGAATATTCATGACGCGTTCATACCTTATACTGGCGGGGATATTTACTCGAGTTCTTTCAATTAATTGGAATTGTAAAGGTAGGAACTGTAGGCGTAAACGTATGTTGGCGAGAACCGATAGTATCAAGCCTAACTATTGTAAATATAGACATACAGAGAATGTTAGTACCCTCGTGCACGAGTGAGTATCTCACCTCATGATATTACCATGTGGTACTAACAAAATCATAGTAAGCTAGGATATATATATATATATATATATATATTATTACCAAACTCATATTTTTCGGAAATTAGATATTAAAATAAAATTCCGAGTACAACATACTTACCAATACATCTAATATTACACATCAAGACATTAACTTAGTCATTGGGCAAAGGCATCAAGATTAAACTGTTATAACTGTAATAATGTAAAGTGTATAAGGGGCTTATATGCATTTCAGTATATACACACAATTAAATGACACTTCCATAAGCAAGAATACCTTATATAAGTGTCTGTAGCTAAGTAATATGAATTGTTAATAAATACTTCTAATTGTTTACGTCATTACCATTTTTGGAAACGTACAGTTGTAAAACTGAGTGTGTCGCTTATTTTACTTCTAACAGTAACTTTTCACTGCTTTTACTCAGTTTAGCATTAAATTTATTTTTTCTAGTTTGAACGGTTTCCCATAGATTACGTAGAGTCTATAGTAGGCAAAGTTAGCGACTTTGTTGCTCTTAGTAGACACGATAGAGCAAACAATATAAGTAGTATTTATAAAGTAGTTAGCTAAGTGAATACGTAATGGCTTACTTGCTGACGCATTTCAAAACATTCGTTCCTTTTACGAAGCTAACCCTCTAACGTGAGTGGATTCAAGATGATTATATGAAGCAACTTCAATGTAAGCGGATTAGCAACAATGATGTATTTAATTAAAGAATGGAACTGCACAAAGTGTTATCAACATATAAGGAGACATTTTAAAGAATATCGAAATTATTACCATATTTACGTATTTTAAAATGTTAGGCTCTAAAAACGATCTGTTTTTAACGGTACGTCTTTAAAATCGATAGGTTTTATCGGTGCATTGTTATAAATCGATTTGGGTGCCCCTGTGAAACGTCAATATTGTAAAGCTCATGATCTTTAGAAGTTGGGTAAGTTATTAAATATGGCTTCCGCAACTTTGTTGTCAGTACATCTCAATACAAGTTCACACTAGGACCATTTGACACCCTGCTTTTATGAAACAGTTTTTAATGACCTCAGAATTAACTTCATTCCATGCCGAAGCAACATAACTAATTGCATCCAAAATATTTACAAGGCGTAGGTGATTCCATGGGACACAAGTATCTTTGCACTAGTCGCTTACGGTAAAACTGCATTACAACTCGTATTACAATCTTGGGTTGAAGCTTGCTTGTACCGTTCTGGGGTAGAAATACGATTCTTATGTTGTTTATTTCAATACTTTTAGGATGTACTATCAATGTAGTTATCAATAGTCAGATGTAGTTATCAATAGGTAGAAGAATCTATTGATTATTTCTTTAAATGATCGTCTTGAGCTGTATTATTCATAAAACAAGTTGTTTTCCTGACACCCATGCACTTGTCAGCGTAATCGCATGGAAACGAGCGAATGTTCTTGAATCATAGATGTGACTTCGACATTTACAAACCAAGAATTTAACTTTTCTAATCCCTCTGCATTTGTGCTCAATGGTAATGAAAGCACTCTTTATTTTGTTTTCCTGAC
>JBAIZL010000021.1:1531164-1563664 GCA_036971475.1 Prosapia bicincta | reverse complement strand
GGACGGGGCTGTTTTTAAGAACTTATTATTAATTTGTATTATAAACAAGCTTTTAAAATTATATTAAATTAATTAGTGATAACAACCTTTTTTAAAACTACAGAAAAAATATAAATTGTTTTTGTTTAACACATGACATAACACCAAGATTTCGTAACAGTAAATACTATTAAATGTCACGGATAGAGAAAAACAAGTTAAGTAGTAAATTTTATATATCTTTGTTTTATGGCACACAATATGAGCCATGGGGTAAAATACTTGGTTGTTTCTGCTTTTTGCACTATTGACTTGCTTTCCTCCAGATAGCCGGCGAGACTGGTAAAGTGTTGGGCAACTGTTTTTGCAAGAAGTCGCGCTCCAAGTTTGGGACGATCCCCTTCTTGCCCTCGAAATTTTTTGTTTGCAACAAACCTTTTCCCGCCAAACTCTTTGAAAAGATTAATTAAAGCGAACGTGTAGCGAATAATTAGAAGAAGAATGGGCCTCACACTAAACGGTCTTTGTCTTAAACGACATTTTCAAAGATTTTTACACCCTCCCACTCCGTTTTCGAAACAACTTTTAAAACAATCCCTCACCCTCACGTCTTCCCTTCCTTTTAGAAGGAAATAATAGTCTAATCTTAATAATCGCGCAGGGTTGCCAGTTTTTGTTCGAGAATTTTGCATAGAAATACTAATAGCCTATTTAGACGCGGCGACAATGTCTCACTCCGGCTGTGAAATATCGACTCCTCCCCTCCCCCTCCTTTCTTTTCTCCTTCTAGTGTCATCCTTGTCTTTTTTCTTTTTATCTCGACATCATCATTAATTTCCATACGTGACACATTCTTTCAGGCTTTTCCCTCCCGCCCCCATTCTGTTACATCACTTCTTAAGCGATATCTTAGAATCGATTAATCAGTTTATTCTTCGTTTTTTAATAAGGCAGCACCTTACATTTTATCTTAGAATTATAACGTCATGATATATTAAATTTGCAAATGCACTCAATAATTTTCTTCTATTAGTTCACACTCTCCCTATATACATCTTGTTCAAATTTTCAATCGTTAATAAAATACTTTTTATTCATCAACTCAAGTTCAAATACATTTTTTAAACTTGTAGTTCATGACAATTGATGTTAATATAGTTTTTTTTTCAAATATTAGTTCGTTAATTAAATGTAATTAATTAATTTTAGTATTATATGAGTGAAAAACTTTTCACGGAAGGGGTAAGTTCTGCGATATAGTTATTTCGTCATACGTTTGGTTTAAAATAGGTGATAACATATGATTTCATAAAACAGCTGATTTTAAGTTGTAGGTTATGTGGTAGAACAGCTGTTTTATTAATAGGTTATGTTACTTCATTTATATTATTGTAATTATTTATTAAAAATTAATTAAAATCAAATTGTGTTTTGTTTCCCTAAGTAGGAGTTGACTTTATACAATTGTTGTTTATGTTGCTTGTTATTCCTGAAGAAATTCAAATTTCATTTCTCTTTTATTGCATGCATTTATTTTGTAAATGCTTGTCTCAAACTCAAAGACCGCTCTTGTATTACCTCCAACAACGCAAGCACAACTCCATGTCTTATCGCCATTTTCTTAAACACACAACCAATAGTTAACCTTCATAAATCTTAACACTTTAATCTGATATCGATTACCTCAGAAGTATCTTCCTGAAGGTTTCAATGATTCTTTCAACCTCGACCCTGATTCAATAGTTTAAAGTCTTGACTTATCTGTAAACATACAATTTAACCTTACATAAACATACACCTTACAATAGTTTTCTTATTTATTCTGCTTAATATTTTCTTTAGCTTTCATTTTCTTCATGTTCTGCAATATGCAGTATGAAATGTTCTTTAATATCTCATCAAGGATTTTGTGTTTTGTTTCAAGTAATTTCGTTGCTGATCATTTATCAAATGTATTTCGTTACTTTTTAACGGTTTCAGTATTTTTACCTGTATAACCAGTTAACCTTAATTTATTATCTATATGAATATAATAACCCTACTTGTAAATACTTTACTTGATATTTAACATTCATTTAATGTTTTACCATATATTTCTTCTCTAAGACTATGAATACATATGTCTTAAAAGTAAAATATACTTTTTAAATTAGACTTTGATAGTTTTATAGAATGATATGGAAGAGGTTTACTGCTTTAAACAGTTCCATTCCTGAACGGACAAACTTCTGCATTGAGAAGTGTAATATTTACAGCTTCTGGAAGAGGTTTACTGCTTTAAACCGTTCCATTCCTGAACGGACAAACTTCTGCATTGAGAAGTGTAATATTTACAGCTTCTGGAAGAGGTTTACTGCTTTAAACCGTTCCATTCCTGAACGGACAAACTTCTGCATTGAGAAGTGTAATATTTACAGCTTCTGGAAGAGGTTTACTGCTTTAAACCGTTCCATTCCTGAACGGACAAACTTCTGCATTGAGAAGTGTAATATTTACAGCTTCTGGAAGAGGTTTACTGCTTTAAACCGTTCCATTCCTGAACGGACAAACTTCTGCATTGAGAAGTGTAATATTTACAGCTTCTGGAAGAGGTTTACTGCTTTAAACCGTTCCATTCCTGAACGGACAAACTTCTGCATTGAGAAGTGTAATATTTACAGCTTCTGGAAGAGGTTTACTGCTTTAAACCGTTCCATTCCTGAACGGACAAACTTCTGCATTGAGAAGTGTAATATTTACAGCTTCTGGAAGAGGTTTACTGCTTTAAACCGTTCCATTCCTGAACGGACAAACTTCTGCATTGAGAAGTGTAATATTTACAGCTTCTGGAAGAGGTTTACTGCTTTAAACCGTTCCATTCCTGAACGGACAAACTTCTGCATTGAGAAGTGTAATATTTACAGCTTCTGGAAGAGGTTTACTGCTTTAAACCGTTCCATTCCTGAACGGACAAACTTCTGCATTGAGAAGTGTAATATTTACAGCTTCTGGAAGAGGTTTACTGCTTTAAACCGTTCCATTCCTGAACGGACAAACTTCTGCATTGAGCAGTGTAATATTTACAGCTTCTGGAAGAGGTTTACTGCTTTAAACAGTTCCATTCCTGAACGGACAAACTTCTGCATTGAGCAGTGTAATATTTACAGCTTCTGGAAGAGGTTTACTGCTTTAAACCGTTCCATTCCTTAACGGACAAACTTCTGCATTGAGAAGTGTAATATTTACAGCTTCTGGAAGAGGTTTACTGCTTTAAACCGTTCCATTCCTGAACGGACAAACTTCTGCATTGAGAAGTGTAATATTTACAGCTTCTGGAAGAGGTTTACTGCTTTAAACCGTTCCATTCCTGAACGGACAAACTTCTGCATTGAGAAGTGTAATATTTACAGCTTCTGGAAGAGGTTTACTGCTTTAAACCGTTCCATTCCTGAACGGACAAACTTCTGCATTGAGAAGTGTAATATTTACAGCTTCTGGAAGAGGTTTACTGCTTTAAACCGTTCCATTCCTGAACGGACAAACTTCTGCATTGAGAAGTGTAATATTTACAGCTTCTGGAAGAGGTTTACTGCTTTAAACCGTTCCATTCCTGAACGGACAAACTTCTGCATTGAGAAGTGTAATATTTACAGCTTCTGGAAGAGGTTTACTGCTTTAAACCGTTCCATTCCTGAACGGACAAATTTCTGCATTGAGAAGTGTAATATTTACAGCTTCTGGAAGAGGTTTACTGCTTTAAACCGTTCCATTCCTGAACGGACAAACTTCTGCATTGAGAAGTGTAATATTTACAGCTTCTGGAAGAGGTTTACTGCTTTAAACCGTTCCATTCCTGAACGGACAAACTTCTGCATTGAGCAGTGTAATATTTACAGCTTCTGGAAGAGGTTTACTGCTTTAAACAGTTCCATTCCTGAACGGACAAACTTCTGCATTGAGCAGTGTAATATTTACAGCTTCTGGAAGAGGTTTACTGCTTTAAACCGTTCCATTCCTTAACGGACAAACTTCTGCATTGAGAAGTGTAATATTTACAGCTTCTGGAAGAGGTTTACTGCTTTAAACCGTTCCATTCCTGAACGGACAAACTTCTGCATTGAGAAGTGTAATATTTACAGCTTCTGGAAGAGGTTTACTGCTTTAAACCGTTCCATTCCTGAACGGACAAACTTCTGCATTGAGAAGTGTAATATTTACAGCTTCTGGAAGAGGTTTACTGCTTTAAACCGTTCCATTCCTTAACGGACAAACTTCTGCATTGAGAAGTGTAATATTTACAGCTTCTGGAAGAGGTTTACTGCTTTAAACCGTTCCATTCCTGAACGGACAAACTTCTGCATTGAGCAGTGTAATATTTACAGCTTCTGGAAGAGGTTTACTGCTTTAAACCGTTCCATTCCTTAACGGACAAACTTCTGCATTGAGAAGTGTAATATTTACAGCTTCTGGAAGAGGTTTACTGCTTTAAACCATTCCATTCCTGAACGGACAAACTTCTGCATTGAGAAGTGTAATATTTACAGCTTCTGGAAGAGGTTTACTGCTTTAAACCGTTCCATTCCTGAACGGACAAACTTCTGCATTGAGCAGTGTAATATTTACAGCTTCTGGAAGAGGTTTACTGCTTTAAACCGTTCCATTCCTTAACGGACAAACTTCTGCATTGAGAAGTGTAATATTTACAGCTTCTGGAAGAGGTTTACTGCTTTAAACCGTTCCATTCCTGAACGGACAAACTTCTGCATTGAGAAGTGTAATATTTACAGCTTCTGGAAGAGGTTTACTGCTTTAAACCGTTCCATTCCTGAACGGACAAACTTCTGCATTGAGAAGTGTAATATTTACAGCTTCTGGAAGAGGTTTACTGCTTTAAACCGTTCCATTCCTTAACGGACAAACTTCTGCATTGAGAAGTGTAATATTTACAGCTTCTGGAAGAGGTTTACTGCTTTAAACCGTTCCATTCCTGAACGGACAAACTTCTGCATTGAGAAGTGTAATATTTACAGCTTCTGGAAGAGGTTTACTGCTTTAAATCGTTCCATTCCTGAACGGACAAACTTCTGCATTGAGAAGTGTAATATTTACAGCTTCTGGAAGAGGTTTACAGCTTCTGGAAGAGGTTTACTGCTTTAAACCGTTCCATTCCTGAACGGACAAACGTCTGCATTGAGAAGTGTAATATTTACAGCTTCTGGAAGAGGTTTACTGCTTTAAACCGTTCCATTCCTGAACGGACAAACTTCTGCATTGAGAAGTGTAATATTTACAGCTTCTGGAAGAGGTTTACTGCTTTAAACCGTTCCATTCCTGAACGGACAAACTTCTGCATTGAGAAGTGTAATATTTACAGCTTCTGGAAGAGGTTTACTGCTTTAAACAGTTCAATTCCTGAACGGACAAACTTCTGCATTGAGAAGTGTAATATTTACAGCTTCTGGAAGAGGTTTACTGCTTTAAACAGTTCAATTCCTGAACGGACAAACTTCTGCATTGAGAAGTGTAATATTTACAGCTTCTGGAAGAGGTTTACTGCTTTAAACCGTTCCATTCCTGAACGGACAAACTTCTGCATTGAGAAGTGTAATATTTACAGCTTCTGGAAGAGGTTTACTGCTTTAAACCGTTCCATTCCTGAACGGACAAACTTCTGCATTGAGAAGTGTAATATTTACAGCTTCTGGAAGAGGTTTACTGCTTTAAACCGTTCCATTCCTGAACGGACAAACTTCTGCATTGAGAAGTGTAATATTTACAGCTTCTGGAAGAGGTTTACTGCTTTAAACCGTTCCATTCCTGAACGGACAAACTTCTGCATTGAGAAGTGTAATATTTACAGCTTCTGGAAGAGGTTTACTGCTTTAAACCGTTCCATTCCTGAACGGACAAACTTCTGCATTGAGAAGTGTAATATTTACAGCTTCTGGAAGAGGTTTACTGCTTTAAACCGTTCCATTCCTGAACGGACAAACTTCTGCATTGAGAAGTGTAATATTTACAGCTTCTGGAAGAGGTTTACTGCTTTAAACCGTTCCATTCCTGAACAGACAAACTTCTGCATTGAGAAGTGTAATATTTACAGCTTCTGGAAGAGGTTTACTGCTTTAAACCGTTCCATTCCTGAACGGACAAACTTCTGCATTGAGAAGTGTAATATTTACAGCTTCTGGAAGAGGTTTACTGCTTTAAACCGTTCCATTCCTGAACGGACAAACTTCTGCATTGAGAAGTGTAATATTTACAGCTTCTGGAAGAGGTTTACTGCTTTAAACCGTTCCATTCCTGAACGGACAAACGTCTGCATTGAGAAGTGTAATATTTACAGCTTCTGGAAGAGGTTTACTGCTTTAAACCGTTCCATTCCTGAACGGACAAACTTCTGCATTGAGAAGTGTAATATTTACAGCTTCTGGAAGAGGTTTACTGCTTTAAACCGTTCCATTCCTGAACGGACAAACTTCTGCATTGAGAAGTGTAATATTTACAGCTTCTGGAAGAGGTTTACTGCTTTAAACAGTTCCATTCCTGAACGGACAAACTTCTGCATTGAGAAGTGTAATATTTACAGCTTCTGGAAGAGGTTTACTGCTTTAAACAGTTCCATTCCTGAACGGACAAACGTCTGCATTGAGAAGTGTAATATTTACAGCTTCTGGAAGAGGTTTACTGCTTTAAACAGTTCCATTCCTGAACGGACAAACTTCTGCATTGAGAAGTGTAATATTTACAGCTTCTGGAAGAGGTTTACTGCTTTAAACCGTTCCATTCCTGAACGGACAAACTTCTGCATTGAGAAGTGTAATATTTACAGCTTCTGGAAGAGGTTTACTGCTTTAAACCGTTCCATTCCTGAACGGACAAACTTCTGCATTGAGCAGTGTAATATTTACAGCTTCTGGAAGAGGTTTACTGCTTTAAACCGTTCCATTCCTGAACAGACAAACTTCTGCATTGAGAAGTGTAATATTTACAGCTTCTGGAAGAAGTTTACTGCTTTAAACCGTTCCATTCCTGAACAGACAAACTTCTGCATTGAGAAGTGTAATATTTACAGCTTCTGGAAGAGGTTTACTGCTTTAAACCGTTCCATTCCTGAACGGACAAACTTCTGCATTGAGAAGTGTAATATTTACAGCCTCTGGAAGAGGTTTCGGCAGCGTCTGCAATCTTACAGCAGTCATTCATCCCATTCAGTGCCAGACTTTCTTTGGCTCTTCTACAATATCATCCGCCACTCCCGGCTTATCCTATACTCTGGGCTTTTCGTCATGGCTGAAATATCAATCCATTCATAAACAGTACTGAAACTCAAACAGCTGTAGTTGCCTTCTCTCAGATTTAGTCATTCTTGGTAGTTTTATAGGAGACCTCATAAGATTTTGTTTTGCCCGAAACCTGGCTTTTCGTTCACAATGGTTCCAGCAAGTTGGTGCAACCAGCCACACTGCCTAAGATAACATTGCTTTGCTTCAAGACATTTTTGGCAACAGCCTCATCTCCCTTAGAACAAACTTTCCTTACCCTGTCCACTCCTTGATCTTACACCTGACGTCTACTTCTGGGGAATGTTGAAGGATTTTCCGTGATGACTCACCAACCACCATCGTCCAATCATGTGCATGAGGGGCATGAAACAACCCCTCTTTACCAAAATGACGCAAAACCTTTAATGACGGTACGAGTGTTACCTCAAGTAGCACGGAGGTCGTATAGAACATGTTTATACCCGAGTCTAACCAGACTATTGTTTACACTGCAACTTACAGTAATGCTTACATGTCAATGTTTCCCTTCCACAGGACAAAGCTTAACGTAACTAGTGAGGGGTTAGTGAGTAAGTGGCCATTGTTATCAAGAAGAACAACCTGAGGATGGCTATATTGATGGGGAAACAGGTTACTGCGTTGGAACGTAATTCTAATTCAGATATTGACAGGACGATTTACCTTGGTTAAACACAACCATTTCTTGAGGTTGTGTTTAATTTTAAAACAATATATAAAATGTTAATTAAATTATTAAAACTTATTACTGTCAGTGGGGAAATAAAAAAACCAAAAAGGTTAAAAAACTATACACGCATGCGTATGTGGACGCTCGCGCGCCCCCGTGTGTGTGGTGTGTGTGTGTGTATGTGTGTGTGTGTGTGTGTGTGTGTGTGTGTGTGTGTGTGTGTGTGTGCATGTGTGTGTGTGTGTGTGTATGTGTGTGTGTGTGTGTGTGTGTGTGTGTGTGTGTGTGTGTGTTTGTGTGTGTGTGTGTGTGTGTGTGCGCGCGTGCGTGCGTGTGTGTGTGTGTGTGTGCGTGTGTGTGTGTGTGTGTGTGTGGGTGTAGGTAAAATAACGTAGGTAAGTATAAGGCATTGAAACATTGTCATTCTAGGAAGGGTAACGATAATACTTACACTTTATAGATTAGGATTAAAAAGGGAAAAGAGAAAGAATTAAAGCTTAGACGCTGGGGTGGGAGATGAACAGAAAAGTTATGTATTACTTTATATTTCGGACTTGGAGGGTAAAACGGGGGAAGGGTTGGTAATTTCCAGACGTTAAAAAAGAACAAAGGGAAATAAAATGAAGAGATGCTAAGAATGGAAGCGAGAGGGAGGGTGGGGGCTTCGTAGCCCCATAGCTTTTTATTGCCTTCTTTTTGTGCGTCTTATTATATATAACATAAAACCAGAGAAAATTCTCCATTTCTCTTAATAAGGAGGGATATTCTGCTTTTTGCAGCAAACAACAGAAGACTGTTTGTAACAAAGCTATTCCGGTCATTCCGTTAATTTCGTATTGCTTTGTTTTTCTTTGAATGTTTATAACGAGAATGCTCGTTGCTCTTTATACTTTGTAGTTCTTTTCTAATACAACGAGACTTTTAGTTTTAATAGAAATAAATACATGTTTTAAACATGAAAAAACCTTTTACTTGTTTGATTATACCCCACTTTATTATTATAATAATTATATGGTAAAACACAGACACACACACAGACACACACACACACACATACACACACACACACACACACACACACACACACACACACACACACAGACACACACACACACATACACACACACACACACACACACACACACACACACACACACACACACACACACACACACACACACACACACACACACACACACACACACACACACACACACATACACACACACACACACACACACACACACACACACACACACACACACACACACACACACACACACACACACACACACACACATACAGACACACACACACACACACACACACACACACACACACACATACACACACACACACACACACACACACACACACACACACACACACACACACACACACACATACACACACGCACACACACACAGACACACACACACACACACACATACAGACACACACACACACACACACATACACACACACACACACACACACACACACACACACACACACACACACACACACACAGTAGCGCAGCCAAACCTTAAAATGAGGCCTTTGCAAAGCATATCCCCATACACGTTCAGCCTCCATCAAAATAATTATGCGTTTTTTCACGTTACTTGACATGATGATTATGGCTAATGGAGGTCTGAAACGCGTCAGTTTAACCGCAGTCAAAATATGATCCCACCCGACTTACCTGAGCCTGGTACCTGTGGTGCGTCAAGCTTGGTCTGCCAGTGGATAAATCCCTGGACTTTATGTAAAAACCAAGCAAAACGTTTAAGCATAATTATGTAACAATATACTTAGTAAATATTGTTTACTTGTAAAATTAATTTACAATTCTGTTACTGCAGGAATAAAACCTGAACATTATTCTTTATTCTAACTCGATTTCAACCCTTCCTTGACTTCTGATCTTGTTGATGGTTGGAAAAATTATAAAAACAATTTATTTAGTATTTTACCACAGCATATTTATAATAACTTTAAACATTAATTTGTCCATCTTCATTTATTAAAATTGAAATTCAAATATAAAGTAAACTCCTCTCTTCTTAATATGATATACAAATTTATAATGATTTTACTATGATTTTCCCAATTATCTTCCATCATTAAGGCAAGTTTCTAGTTAATTAGAATGACATTAGAATGCTGGCAGAAAGTTCATCAATAATATTGTTGCTGCTATTATCTTAAGTTCCTAGCATTTGTCCTTATTTGGCAACATTTTGGAGTTTTATACTCCACGTTACTCACACGAAATGACCTACATATTGAAATACAACTTGATAATAATTTATACAAATTCATTTGGTGTCCATAAATATATTTATAGAAGTGTTAGGCGACATTACTTCCTAATGCATTTAGTTTAATTTATATTTATACGGCCAAACGTAAAGCTGAAGAGTTACTTATTTGCAATCTTTTTTTTACAAAACCAACCATTCTTGTTAGTTTTATAATAATTGGATCCTACTTGCTGAATATATTTCATATGGACACAAACTTTGTTATATCCACTTAAGTAACTGCTAAATAATTATTAATTTTCTTTATGATTATTTCTTTCTATTACTTTAACCGAATTGAATTAACTTATGTGTTGACTTGAAATAATTCCTGTTTCAATTGGTTTGAGATAACTTTAATATTTAATTTTGAAATTTATAACTGGCATCTATGTATGAGTCTCTCTTACTTTATTACCACCAATTGTATTTCTATTTTATGGTTTCTGCTCTTTCAAAAATATATTTCAAATGAATTTTTTACCCGATATCTGTTTATCTCTTTCGTTTACAAAAATTTCTCAACTAGTTATTTATTTATTAAATGCTATTTCTTGACTTTATGGTTCTGCAGGAAGTCATGTGTTTATATATTTTTCAATTATTAATAATTTCTTTTAATAATTTACCTAAGCATTATGATTTTAAAAAAATGTAATAAATTTATTAAATGGTTATATTGGTGTTAAAATTCTGACTTGCCCCAAAACTATCACTGTGCTGCTCCTGTTCGCCCATGGTCTCAGGTCGAAAAGTCCTCCGGTGATCCCTGAGGATCGAATCTTGCTGCACTGGCTAGTGATTTGTTTTACAACTTATTGCATTATACAAATTTTAATTTCGAGTAACAGATTTCGAACACTTATATGTGATCATAAGCTGGCGGACACATTCTCCACTTCAATGTGTGACTAATTTTGGATTTTAACCATGGACCGGCGTTTTAAAGTTTCGGGTGAAAGGTCTTCACCCCTGGAGTTATCTTTCATCTTTCTTCGGCCAGGCATCCCCTCTACTTAGGCCTGGGTATCGCTGAGGATATTTAATTGGCTACTGTAAGATAGCGTTCAAACTTGCATTCCATTTGTACATTTTGTTCTGGGATTTGTGTTAGTTTTTACAGTTTTACTCAATTGTAACTTATGCTTTTAGAATGGAACATTTTTTTAACCTAATGATCCGTTTACAACTGGAACGGTGATTTCATTCCCTAGTCAGACTCTGTCGGCGCTGTAATAGTCCCGCACCTGACACTTTTATAATTTGTTGGCTATCTAGAAACCATTTATTCATTAGAATTGATATTTAAGAAATTATATAATATTTTATTTCAATTACTGTGTAATTTACAATGTCCTGGAACTATTTGTTTTATATTTTGCCTTTGCTTATCTACTGGGGGTTTTTTCATATATGTTTTTTTAAATATTTTTAAAATTTAATGTTCCTTAAATAATACATATTAGTTTTATTTTATTTGGAATAAAAATAAAATTATTCCCTTATAATAGAAATCTATTCTTTATAAATAAGCCCTGTCAATTTGCTGGACCTCTAGTTTGTTTGCCAAGCTGATAACCCGCCTTGCAAATCTTTGGCTTCGGTCTCGCCTACTTTGAAAACCAGTTGTTTTATTTAAAAAATTCAATAATATTTAAAAAAATTGTATTTTATGCAACTTTCAGACAGATTTAGCCGACTCAACACACACACACACACACACACACACACACACACTCACACACACACACACACACACACACACACACACACACACACACACACACACACACACATGCACACACACACACACACACACACACACACACACACACACACACACACACACACACACACACACACACACACACACACACACACACACACACACACACACACACACACACACCCAGTTTTCATATATAAGCCGGTTGTGTTAGAAAGGCTACTTTAAAGGATACACAGTTATACACTCAACAGTCGTTAAGATCTTCATAGTTTAAAACATTGAAATGGATGGTGCAAGTTCTCAGGATAAAGTAAACTATGTGCGATTAAAGAGTTTCTGGGGGTAATAAGTTTTTGATCGTTCCACGTGAGTTATTGGTCTGGATAAGTGACTTCCCTAGGGACGCTTAAGTCAATAATGGAGGCGCCCCTGCTCACCGAAGAATCTACCCTCTGTTTTTTCAGAGAGGGTTGTTCCTTACTCGTATAATTTCCCTTTTTCCATTTTTCTACTTCATCTCGATTTCCCCCTCTTCCCCCTCTTCGAGCAATTTCTTCATTCTCTTATCCGTCTCGGCCAAATGACGCGATACTTAGGGGAATCTGCTGGACGGGAAGAAAATGAACCGAATTCGTTTCTATAACAACCCCTTCTTCGAACCAATTTCTTATAAATTCAACTTAAATTTACCTCTATACAATTTCACGGCACTGCCTTCTTTCTATTCCAACGTCGTTTGTTATTTTATTCCTCGACCAAACTTTTCTTTTAAAAATTTTAATTAACTCTTTTAATTGATAAAAGTTAAGGTTTGCATTCAACAACAGTTTAAGGAAAACAAATTTAATATTTCAGCGTGCTAGAAAAAATTAATTAACAATTTATGCGAAATTCTAAATTTTCTCAAAAAGGGAAAAACATTGCCGGTAGCATATATTTTGATTTAAAAATACATTTTGGTATGAAGTTGTTTACTACTTTCTACTTTACGATTGCTATAGTTGACGTTTAACTTACAAATCCTTCAACATATGGGGTTACCTCATGCTTGGATATTACAAATGATTGTATCATTTAACAATGTCGTATATATTACATATCTTTGTATATCTCTACCCTGTCGTGCAAATTACGTAATGTCGTATATGATCCCTTAGGTCGCGTCGTATATATTAACAATTTTCCTATAGCTAAGCCCTGTCGTGTAAGTTACGTATTGTCGTATACAATCCCTTACGTAGCGTCGTATATATTACAAATGATTGTATCATTTAACAATGTCGTATATATTACATATCTTTGTATATCTCTACCCTGTCGTGCAAATTACGTAATGTCGTATATGATCCCTTAGGTCGCGTCGTATATATTAACAATTTTCCTATAGCTAAGCCCTGTCGTGTAAGTTACGTATTGTCGTATACAATCCCTTACGTAGCGTCGTATATATTACAAATGATTGTATCATTTAACAATGTCGTATATATTACATATCTTTGTATATCTCTACCCTGTCGTGCAAATTACGTAATGTCGTATATGATCCCTTAGGTCGCGTCGTATATATTAACAATTTTCCTATAGCTAAGCCCTGTCCTGTAAGTTACGTATTGTCGTATACAATCCCTTACGTAGCGTCGTATATATTACAAATCGTTGTATCATTTACAACGCTGTATATATTACAAATCTTCGTATAGCTCAAACCTATCGTATATAGTACGAATCGTTGTATCACTTTACAACACCGTATATATTACAAATGTTCGTATAGCTCAACTCTATCGTATATATTAGGAATCGTTGTATCACTTTACAGCGCCGTATATATTACAAATCTTCGTATAGCTCAACCCTGTCGTATATCGTACGAATCGTTGTATCACTTTAAAACGCCGTATATATTACAAATCTTCCTATAACTCAACTCTATTATATATATTATGAATCGTTATATCACTTAACAGCGCCGTATATATTACAAATCTTCATATAGCTCAACCCTATCATATATATTACTAATTGTATCATTTACAACGCCGTACATATTACAAATGTTCGTATAGCTCAACCCTATCGTGTATATTACGAATCGTTGTATCACTTTACAGCGTCGTATATATTACAAATTTTCGTATAGCTCAACCCTATCGTGTATATTACGTAATGTCGTATACGATCCCTTAGGTCGCGTCGTATATATTGCCAACCGTTGTATCACTTTACAGCGCCGTATATATTACAAATCTTCGTAAAGCTCAACCCTATCGTGTATATTACGTAATGTCGTATACGATCCCTTAGGTCGCGTCGTATATATTACGAATTGTTGTAGCACTTTACAGCGCCGTATATATTACAAATCTTCGTATAGCTCAACCCTATCGTGTATATTACGTAATGTCGTATACGATCCCTTAGGTCGCGTCGTATATATTACGAATTGTTGTAGCACTTTACAACGCCTTCTATAATAAGAATTTCGTATAGCTAAACCCTGTCTTTTTTATTACGTATTATCGTATACGATTCTTTACGTCGCTTCGTATATATTACGAATCGTCGTATCAGTTAACAACGCCTTATACATATATTACGATTCTTCGTTTACCTATACCTAGTCGTGTATAGTACGTATTGTCATATACGATCCCTTACGTCGCATATACCACGAATCGTTGTAATAAACAATAGAAATGAGGGTAAACACATAAAGAAAAAAAGTCGTAACACTAAATTTGCATATGCGGTAAGACAGAAATTAAAAAGCTATGTTTCTTTATTTGGATGTTCGGTAGGCGACAGTCAGTGAATGAAACAAATACTGTATTTGTAAACATATTGCCTTTAATACGTTACAGTAATAAAGGTTTATGCCAAGAATTGGGATTTAGGTTTGAATTGTTTAGGTGCAATAAAACCTAGAACTGACCTGAAATGAAAAGAAAAACGAGTATATAATACATGGTTAGAAAATAAATGATCGTGGTGACAATTTATTGAACCGATATATTCTCATATGTTTATGAGAACCCATATGTTTATTTCATCTGTTTTTTCATTACCAGTGGTTGTTTTGAAATTCTGTCATTCTCGAATCAATGAAATCTAATCTGACACCTTCATGAGATTTATTATTGTGTTTTTAATAGTTTAATTTATTTTTAGTATTTTCCAATAGTTTATCTTACTTAATATAATAAATGAATTCCTTTTAGGATTGAAAAATCGATGATTTTAGGAAATCAAAGGACTTAATATAAAGGAGGCAATATCTTAAAAATTAATTATAATTAATGTTGTATCGACGTTGGAAATTTAATAGTGGGTAGCATGACAAGGCGTAGGCCATTGTGAGTCATATTTTTGAAAAGACAAAAACACATTTCTAAAAGTGAGATATTAAAATAGCGAATATTGTCACCGTCCATGTAATTCTTAAAGCAACTCTTATAACAATTTCGACCTCCTAGCTTCGATTTTTCTTTGACGGCTTGTTTCTTTTGTTTCCCTTCTTCACCTCCTCCCCCGCTTCGTGCTTTGCCGACGTCCATTTTCCTCCACCCACTTTTCAGTCCAATATCTACTTTTAACAAAGTTTTATATATTTATAAAATATCTTCTTGTCTTTGCGCGTTATATAACGGCGAACAGTTTTTACATTCTGTTTGTTTCTTCTATTGTTCAACCCTTCCCCGAGCACTGGCTGTTATTCTCTTAGAAATGTGAAATAATTATTTTTTCCACCCCTTCTTATTTCATTTCTCCCTCACCCCACGCCCAGTTCCGACGTCAATTTCTTTAGCTCGTCTCTTTCCCTCTTTTATTTTTTATTGTTTTTTTAATTGTATTTCACGAAGACGAGGCAAAATAATTCATAACGGAAAAGCAATGTCGACTTATTATTAAGGTTCTTCTCTTCTGCGTAATTTATTTGTGTTTCCTTACAAAAAGGTCTTAGCTGTCTTTTAATATTTTTAAAATTAATTTTACAATCGTTTTGCAATTATTAAAATTATTTATTAGTAATCTTCTTAATTTTGGTAACTTCTTTGTAAATATTTTTAATTTAATGAGCGGTGTATTAACCTAAACACATATAATAAAAATTCTATACACAGCTCATTAGCGTAATTATAATAATTAATCAAGAATAATTTAAACAGCCTTTAAATGTGTGTTGCGAGGTTTATTGTTGTTTGGTTATTTTATTGTAAAACTTAAGTTTTAACCTTTGTTCTATATAATTTATAAAAATCTGACTTTTGTAGTGAAATAACTTTATTTTACTAGTTACAATTTGCGTCTGTAAGATTATTAAACCTTTATTTTTTAACAATAATTGTTAACCAATTTGTATTCAGCACTAAATTAAAAATAAATGAAATATTTTAAAAATAGATTGAAGAAACCGAAATAACAAAGTCATGCTTAGTGTAATTGTAATATCTGAAAAAGAATATTGGTTAACAAGACGTAAAACCTGGGTTGGATGCTTTTTACTTTAAAAAACATTGTAAACAATAGGATTTATTATTTATGTTATTTAAGCCATGTTATAAACTGTTAACTAATATATTTACAAAATATGTTTTCTTAAAATAACTAGTCCATAAATGTGGCCAAAGTACGTAATAATACTATGGGAGGGAGAGAGGGAGGAAGAGAAAGGGTGAGTGAGTGAGTGAGAGGTGGGAGAGAGAGAGAGAGAGAGAAAGAGACAGACAGACATAGAGACAGACAGGCACAGACGGACAGACAGATTGACAGAGGGAGCCAAACAGACATACGTATAGACACACAACAGACACAATCAGGAGCTCACTCTTTCACACACATACACGCAAATAAGTTCATGAGTCAAACAATATTCCTAAAACATTCAGTAACTACATTTGGTCAGTATCTTGAGGAACATTTGAATAGTCCTCTACCAGAATACTTTTAGTAACATAACTTAGTTAGTTACTTCTCTAATATTTTCCTACGTCCTTCCAAGTGGGAAATAGGTTTATGAGTCCGTCAATATTCCTAAAGGGTTCAGTATCTACATTTATCTTCATAATCTTAAGGAACATTTAAATAGTCCTCTACCAGGATACGTTTCTTAACATAACTTCATTACATAAAAATAGTCGAGGAAGTCTTCTTGTTTGATATCACTTGTGTATTTATTTGCAGATAAATCAAGTTTGGTGAGTTTGACTACAGGACTCTCTCATTTACTGTGAGCCGAGCATTGAATTGGTTTCTTATCGGTTCGGGACAAGATTTTCAGAAGTTTCAATTATCTTTAGAACCTCAGGAATAGTCACATGTAAAGTGACACTCTAGAGTTATGTCAGTCACTCTTGACATTGCCCTATTATCGTTTGTTATGACGGTGTTCTTAACCTATTTCAATAACTTTTGAAAATGACGGGGCTCGTGAGAAAGTTTCATTCAATAAGGTTCTCAGAAACACGCCTACAAAAGGTATAATAGCCTTATTATAATAACCAAAGATATAATATAGACCAATAATGTGACAATTCGTGCTAGGTGCCAGGGTCAGAAAATAATTGGTACACGCTAAATGTGAATATTCAGCTTAGTAGCATCCTAGAGCGTTACCATAATGGCGTGGTCCACCAAAAATAAACGGTGGTCAGTTGCGTTAAATTAGATGCCGTCCTTTTGTGAGTTGAATGTCTGCATTAGTATTTCTACTCGCATTCTAGGATAAACAGTTTATTCAAAAGTCTGGGTGTCAGGTAGAAATCTATATTTTATGAAGAGTATGCGCTGAGCATTCTGCTCATGCGACCCCATAACATGCCCCTATTTGCCGTACCAGAGAATGATAATGTTCTTACCTTAGTATTACCTAATGCCACCTACCATCCCGAGTTCAAAGAGAAGTCACGTGTATATGGCTCCGATAGAGAATAAGTATACTTCATCTATGCGACTCTGTAAATGTAATGAGACGACCTTAACTGTATTCTCCCCCTGGGTTTATGCCCCTACCATTTAATAAATGATTAACTCCTTCGTTGACAACAAATAATATTAAATCACAGTAATGGAAATGGAAGATAATTTTATAACGTTAAATAGGACTAGTATCACCTGAATCTCTAAATAACGATAAAGTGTTTACATTAACCTCAAAATTTCTAAAAACATTAAAAGTTAAAAAATATTACATTAGTTCATAATATTTTCTATATAATAAAATTTAAAATTTTATAGTAAAAATATTTTTTTAAATATTGGTAAACATTCATAATTTTAAATGAATACATTACATATGCATCTGTTATACCGCATGCGGCAAAATAAACAGTAATGAAACTGAATCAGCTGTAGTTTGCCTTCTCGATTATCTGTGCAGGGCGTACTTTTGTCGACTTATTTTATTTGAGGTTAGTTTTTGTTGACTGCTGCAGAGAATACTATGTAAATAAAATAAAATAAAATCAAAATTTACCACTGTTTATTTTGGCACATACCAAAGATAATCGTTTATACGCCACTAAACATATTCATTGTGAAATATTTTAATTTTCTGAGACTAGAAATTTATTTTTCGAGAATGTTAAACATTTTTAAAAAATTAATTTTTGTTTATTTAGGCACTGATATGAAGTATTTTATAAAGGGACATGCGGTTGATGAACTGGTCAGTACTTATTTCGACTACAGCGATGTTTCGGCAACTTCTTTGCTGCTACTAAGTTGTTACTTATAAGAGTGAATAAAAATCTATAAATATTTATTGGATCGTTTATCAACCATATTTCCCTTTATAAAACCTTTAAAAATAATTCAAGATATAAATCCACCTCGTTTTGTAAGGCTATAAACTTTAGGGTAAGAAATATTTAAATAGTTTTGTACAACTTTCCAGAGTAGAAATTCGTTAAAGTTTAGAACTTCAGGAAAACCTGATTGAAAGTGCAAAAAGCCATAAATTTTCGCAGTTTTTTTTAAAAGCGTGCTGCTGTTAATAAACCTAAAAGAAAGACAAGAAATTTAATTTGTTTAACAATTCAGAAGGAGGTATGCCGTCTCTCCGTCCTACCCTTTCTTGCCTTTCCAATTAAATGATTTCCAATTAGCTCTGACAACAAAACAAGTAAGTCCTAAAGGTTTTTCAGTCATGATCCTGTTTCCACCCACCTTATCTAAAAACTAATTACTATGCTAGTGTCGTGTCTTTTTTTAATTGAACCGAAAAAATCCTTTCTTCAGGTATCTACTTTAAAATTACATACCCTATAAGTTTACCATGCCCGTCCCTCCTTGTTTTTCTAACGAGGATCTTCCAATTTCTGAGTAAATTAAACCTTTGTATTTGAACCACCCTCCTCCACCCTGCAGTCCCTCTTTCTATTTTCTCCAACGTATTTTTAATCTCCACGTTTTCCTAATTAAAAGTTTTTCGTTCAAAACATTAAGTTGAGGGAGGGCAAAAGTCTGTAAAAATGTATAGAAACGACATCTCCGATAAGCTTCATTTCTATGCAGTTTCAGACCCTTCATTTTGTATTGTTTTGAAATTTATGCATGAAAAAGTTGAAAAATAATAATAATTCACTTTTTTACATTGCTTTATTAATATGTAATATTTGTAATCCTAATTAAAGATAAGTTAATTTAAAATGGAAGTAAAATACATCTTTTAAAAATAATGAAATCCCTGTAATAAGGTCATACGTCCTCGAATTATTACATATGCATACGTCACATATGCTAAATTATTTTGTAATTTTGACAAATATTCTTTATCAATTCCAAATTGCAGTTTATATTTCTTATTTATATATCTTGTTCAAATTGTCTATCTTTAATAAAATACCTTTAATTCATTTACTGAAGTTCAAACATATTTTTTTAAACTTGTAGGGAATGGCACTTGATATTAACACAGTTTGTTTTTCAAATATAAATTCAATCAATTAATTTGAGTTTTATATGGGTGAAAAACTTTTCACTAAAGGGGCAAGGTATGCAATATAATCGTTGGGTCCCATTTAGTCATAAATAGGCTATATATATGATTTCATATAACAGCTGACTTTTGTTATAAGTTATGTAGTAGAACAGCTGTTTTAACGCATAGCTTATGTTACTTTATTTATATTAATTGTAAATATTTAATAAAAAATAACTGAAATAAAATTTGACTTGAAAATATTTTGTTTATAATCTTGTCTTTTGATTTATTTTAGGTTTGGATTTTTATTTCTAACTATATTTACTGTTTATAATATTTGTAATAGTAGCCAGGAAGTAAAAGTAAACAAAAAAGTTTGAAATTGTCTATAGAAGTTATATGTTTTCCACAATGTATACATTTGCCTATGCTTCATTTATATTTTTGATAAATATATATTCATATTTCTATGAAAAATTACATTGTTGTACGGTTTTATAATGAATATTTTTAAATACACATGCTAACTTTATTTTACTAAAGGTTTTGTTCAAAGCGTGCTCATACAGAGAAGTTTGATGGCGAATAATCAAACGTCCACTATAAAGCGTAACAAAGTTGTGCCCATGTTAACCCCTGCAGAATGCGCAATATGTAAAGTGCAGAAAGTACGAGGTAGCGCGTTATAAAACACAGCATCTGCCTTCATCGGTTTTTATTTCTTTTCCAGTTTACGAGATGAGAATTTACAAATTAACAGAGACTCCGGTATATGCCGACGTCTGTAAAGTTTATTTGTATTGCCAGCACTCAATCAGAAGGGGACGGGAAGATAGAGTTTATGGCAGCCGGTTATATTGTGCAACACATAACCAAGTTTGGCAGATCTATGATAAGAGCGGCAACGTTGCAAGGTATTTTCTTAATTGGAAGGCGTTAAGTTTTTATCTCTGTTCAACTATTGCAGTAACGTCTTTGTACTTAATGTACCTCCTTTTTTCTTAAAAATGTATCTCGTAACTTTACAGTGTAAAGTCAGTTCCTGCTTCGAACAACAAAGATTTTATTTTACTTACTTTTTATTAAATAATTGCAAATTATATAAATATTTATATACATATGAGAAAATAACATTATTACGTGGCAAAATAAAAAGTACAAATAATTAATAAAATTAATTAATTTAATATGAAAATTTTTCAATCGTTAATAAAGTACTTTCCAATCATCCACCAAGCTCATATACTTTTCTTTACAGATGTCAACTAATAGTAAGAGTTGTATACATAATTACAATTCATATAAATATGTATGTACAATGTGTCAGAATCACAATAATACGTTGCAAAATAGCGAAAATTATTATATTTATTTCCTTTTCACATAACCATAGACAGTAGTATACAAATTCGTGTTCTTTTCCCCGGTGAGTTTTGTTAAATTAAATGCAACGAAATATATTAAAATTTGGAATGTTGTAAAAACTACATTTTTTTAAACAAAATACTTTTGTTTTACACATAAATATAATCCTTAAAAATATACTTAATAGAAAATAATACAACGTGTATTGTTAAATTAGACCATCCAGGCATACTTGTGTCACGTGGTTCAGTCGTTGTTTATATCAGGGGTGAACAACCTTCTTAAAAGTGGGGGGGGGGGTCTATTTTACCTTAACGTAATACCACATACTTGTAGACGACAAGTTATCTTCCCTCGTAGGTCTTGCCAACCCTATCGCTAAAGCTAGTTTTATTCTATTACCTATTTTAAGAGAAGACAAAAAATTTGTTCCAAGATCATTTTTGTGTCTTCCAACCGGTTTATATTTAGGTTGTAACAACACACAAACGTGAACTCTGTCCCAACAACAATGATACTGCCCAGTGTACGATTTGGCGTCCGTCAGAAATAATAGAGCCCTTAATACCATCGCGCTACACCACTTCAAGGTTAGGCAGCGCCGCCATCCTCCCCTGCCGAGTCGGTGTGTCAGTCACGTGCTCACACCCACTTGTAACGCAAGACTGACTCCACAGTCAGACTGAACCTTGCAGCAAAACTTAAAATCTGTCCAATAATTGTTTACTTTTTAATTGATTTTTAACGAAACATTTTTACAATTTTCTTATTTCAATTGGGCCTACAATAATGGGAAAAATCTCATCACTCAATATATATTCGTGTTTTCAACAGTATAAAATATTTATCTGTGAACCGCCGATTGTGCACGTTGGGTTTATGCAATAAATACAGTTTATTACCTCCAAAGCAGGTCTATAATTAAAACGACGTGGTAGGACAGTTTTATATTACAAATAATATATCCCATATCAGTTAAACCTATTGAAGCTGCTTGAAAATTTATGTCCAACTACGCACTGGACGTACATAAATATGTATGTTACATGTTATATACATGAAATACTCGCGTACATAAATATGTATGTTACATGTTATATACATGAAATACTCGCGTACATAAATATGTATGTTACATGTTATATACATGTAAATACTCACGTACATAAATATGTATGTTACATGTTATATACATGAAATACTCGCGTACATAAATATGTATGTTACATGTTATATACATGAAATACTCGCGTACATAAATATGTATGTTACATGTTATATACATGAAATACTCACGTACATAAATATGTATGTTACATGTTATATACATGAAATACTCGCGTACATAAATATGTATGTTACATGTTATATACATGTAAATACTCACGTACATAAATATGTATGTTACATGTTATATACATGAAATACTCACGTACATAAATATGTATGTTACATGTTATATACATGAAATACTCGCGTACATAAATATGTATGTTACATGTTATATACATGAAATACTCGCGTACATAAATATGTATGTTACATGTTATATACATGAAATACTCACGTACATAAATATGTATGTTACATGTTATATACATGTAAATACTCGCGTACATAAACACATATATAAATAACACGATTTGTAAGTGCGAAACGTCGTGAAAAATAGTTTTAATTTTAGAACTATATTGGACGTTTGGCTCACAATTGCAGATTATGTGGGCTATAATATGGGATTATCATAGCCTGTATGTATGTTGGTTTTTAAGAATTAATATTGCAATACAAGTCACACATGGGAATATCGTGTCGTAAAGTTTAGCTGTTTATGATAGGACCATCATAACAGAAAGCGTAACAGAAATTCAAACTATACACTATTAACGCCTTTGCTGATATGTCTAATTCAATGCCTGCTATTATTTCACACTCCTTATTTATAAATGTATTATTATTATTATTATATATTCATATAAATTGTTCAAATTTTCAATCCACTTAAGTTTAAATACATTTTTTAAACTTGTAGCGGATGATTCATGATGCTAATACAGTTTTATCCAATATTATTAAATGAATTAATTTTAGTTTTGCATGGAGATAAACTTTTCACAAAAGGGGCAAAGTATGCAACTTAGCTATGTCGTCCTATTTGGCGTAAAATAAGGGATAACATATGATTTCATAAATCAGCTGATTGTATATTGTAGGTTATGTGGTAGAACACTCATAGGTTATGTTTATAGTTATTATATTTATATTAATTGTAAAACAAAGGTAAAAGTCAAAATAGTGAACTGAAATTCTCACTTAAAATTAGTTTTTAATAAACAAACACACAACAAACTAGTTCGTCACCGAAACTAGTTTGTTTATTAAAATATAATTCTTGGTGAGATTTTGTGTTTACTATTTTACCTTTGTGAATAGTTCACACTAGCTAAGCTCTGATTAACTAAATATTAATTTTAGTCATTTAAGTAAAACAAAATTTTTATTTGTTGACCTAAATAAGAATTGACTTTATAAATTCTTTTATTATTACTTGTTTTATATTCTAATGTAGAATATATATATAGAAATATATTTAAAGACAGAAGGCCCAAGTTAGGCGAGGTTCAATTTCCCTCCGAGCCGCCTGCGCAGAACTAAGCTTCCAGAGCCTCGGAAAGAAGACACGAAGTCTGGTTATTAAAAATTTACCCGAAGACACTTTCAGAAGTAACGATTATTCTGTTCCTTCTTTCCGTCGTTTAATGAGGTTATTATTTTGAACAGATAAAAAGCCAGGCGCCACGGAGCGCAATCGATGCGCCCTCTGCGTTTTGATATTTAATTACTGGAGTCTACGACGTCCATAAAAAAGACGCCGTAACATTGTATCTCTGCCTGCGATTAAATGTGGCCTACATTTTAACACTAAAAAGTTTTTAATGCAGCTTCTGTTGGGCGTCATTAGATGAACGAAATGAAATAAGAAAGAGACGAAAGCAATATGGCGGCTCCAGTCAAAGCAGCTCTGTTTTTATGTAACACCGAACTCCATCCTTTTATTGTGGATGAAAGTTCCAGCAGCAACGTAAAACAGAATTAATGTAATTTCACCCACAGTGGAAGAAATCTTTAAAAATATAATTTATCAATTAAAGAAGCATCTATTTTTCTAAATGAAAAGTGTTTACATTAGAAAGAGTTATAAATACATAAAACCTCCTAAATCACAAAAAACCTTTTGTTTGTGTTACGATGCACATTTTGATTGCAAAGCAATATATTTTACCAAATAATAGGCATCGTACTGCATAATCATCTTCTTTTTTTCTTAGATATCAATGAAAAGGCATAATTCAAACTGTTGCTATTCTTTAGGATTTGTTAATGTTATATGCAATATAGTTCTATGTGTTTTTGTTTAAATTAAACATCTTTTATCCTAAAGTGAAGTTTCAATTTTGTTTAAAATAGAGAACATTCAAAATAGAGTGAAAAGCTCAATGCATTCTTAAAGTTATTCATGTATGATGTAACCCTTCATCCTTTTCACATGGCCAAACCAAGCCTTTTCTATTTCTACCTATATAGATATCTAGCCATATTCATTTCAGCCCTTCCTTCCTTCTTTATAATTCCTTAAATTTCGCATCCTCCACAACTTCACTTGATGAAATTATATCCGTAGTCACAAATCTACGATCAGTAGACTTGGGTACCATACCAAACCTCCGCCGTATCAGGTGGCACATCGAACTATTTCAGCCCTTTTCTCCTTCTTAATAATTCTTTAAGTTTTGGATCGTCCACAACTTCTCTTGATGAAATTATATCCGTAGTCACGAATCTACGGTCGGTAGACTTGGGTACCATCCCAATCCTCCGCCGTATCAGGTGACACATCGAACTATCTCAGCCCTTTTCTCCTTCTTAATAATTCTTTAAGTTTTGGATCGTCCACAACTTCTCTTGATGAAATTATATCCGTAGTCACGTATCTACGGTCGGTAGACTTGGGTACCATCCCAATCCTCCGCCGTATCAGGTGACACATCGAACTATTTCAGCCCTTTTCCCCTTCTTAATAATTCTTTAAGTTTTGGATCGTCCACAACTTCTCTTGATGAAATTATATCCGTAGTCACGTATCTACGGTCGGTAGACTTGGGTACCATCCCAATCCTCCGCCGTATCAGGTGACACATCGAACTATTTCAGCCCTTTTCCCCTTCTTAATAATTCTTTAAGTTTTGGATCGTCCACAACTTCTCTTGATGAAATTATATCCGTAGTCACGTATCTACGGTCGGTAGACTTGGGTACCATCCCAATCCTCCGCCGTATCAGGTGACACATCGAACTATCTCAGCCCTTTTCTCCTTCTTTATAATTCTTTAAATTTTGGATCGTCCACAACTTCTCTTGATGAAATTATATCCGTAGTCACGTATCTACGGTCGGTAGACTTGGGTACCATACCAAACCTCCGCCGTATCAGGTGACACATCGAACTATTTCAGCCCCTTTCTCCTTCTTAATAATTCTTTAAGTTTTGGATCGTCCACAACTTCTCTTGATGAAATTATATCCGTAGTCACGAATCTACGATCAGTAGACTTGGGTACCATCCCAATCCTCCGCCGTATCAGGTGACACATCGAACTATTTCAGCCCTTTTCCCCTTCTTAATAATTCTTTAAGTTTTGGATCGTCCACAACTTCTCTTGATGAAATTATATCCGTAGTCACGTATCTACGGTCGGTAGACTTGGGTACCATCCCAATCCTCCGCCGTATCAGGTGACACATCGAACTATTTCAGCCCTTTTCCCCTTCTTAATAATTCTTTAAGTTTTGGATCGTCCACAACTTCTCTTGATGAAATTATATCCGTAGTCACGTATCTACGGTCGGTAGACTTGGGTACCATCCCAATCCTCCGCCGTATCAGGTGACACATCGAACTATTTCAGCCCTTTTCCCCTTCTTAATAATTCTTTAAGTTTTGGATCGTCCACAACTTCTCTTGATGAAATTATATCCGTAGTCACGTATCTACGGTCGGTAGACTTGGGTACCATCCCAATCCTCCGCCGTATCAGGTGACACATCGAACTATTTCAGCCCTTTTCCCCTTCTTAATAATTCTTTAAGTTTTGGATCGTCCACAACTTCTCTTGATGAAATTATATCCGTAGTCACGTATCTACGGTCGGTAGACTTGGGTACCATCCCAATCCTCCGCCGTATCAGGTGACACATCGAACTATTTCAGCCCTTTTCCCCTTCTTAATAATTCTTTAAGTTTTGGATCGTCCACAACTTCTCTTGATGAAATTATATCCGTAGTCACGTATCTACGGTCGGTAGACTTGGGTACCATACCAAACCTCCGCCGTATCAGGTGACACATCGAACTATTTCAGCCCTTTTCCCCTTCTTAATAATTCTTTAAGTTTTGGATCGTCCACAACTTCTCTTGATGAAATTATATCCGTAGTCACGTATCTACGGTCGGTAGACTTGGGTACCATCCCAATCCTCCGCCGTATCAGGTGACACATCGAACTATTTCTGCCCTTTTCCCCTTCTTAATAATTCTTTAAGTTTTGGATCGTCCACAACTTCTCTTGATGAAATTATATCCGTAGTCACGTATCTACGGTCGGTAGACTTGGGTACCATACCAAACCTCCGCCGTATCAGGTGACACATCGAACTATTTCAGCCCCTTTCTCCTTCTTAATAATTCTTTAAGTTTTGGATCGTCCACAACTTCTCTTGATGAAATTATATCCGTAGTCACGAATCTACGATCAGTAGACTTGGGTACCATCCCAATCCTCCGCCGTATCAGGTGACACATCGAACTATTTCAGCCCTTTTCCCCTTCTTAATAATTCTTTAAGTTTTGGATCGTCCACAACTTCTCTTGATGAAATTATATCCGTAGTCACGTATCTACGGTCGGTAGACTTGGGTACCATCCCAATCCTCCGCCGTATCAGGTGACACATCGAACTATTTCAGCCCTTTTCCCCTTCTTAATAATTCTTTAAGTTTTGGATCGTCCACAACTTCTCTTGATGAAATTATATCCGTAGTCACGTATCTACGGTCGGTAGACTTGGGTACCATCCCAATCCTCCGCCGTATCAGGTGACACATCGAACTATTTCAGCCCTTTTCCCCTTCTTAATAATTCTTTAAGTTTTGGATCGTCCACAACTTCTCTTGATGAAATTATATCCGTAGTCACGTATCTACGGTCGGTAGACTTGGGTACCATCCCAATCCTCCGCCGTATCAGGTGACACATCGAACTATTTCAGCCCTTTTCCCCTTCTTAATAATTCTTTAAGTTTTGGATCGTCCACAACTTCTCTTGATGAAATTATATCCGTAGTCACGTATCTACGGTCGGTAGACTTGGGTACCATCCCAATCCTCCGCCGTATCAGGTGACACATCGAACTATTTCAGCCCTTTTCTCCTTCTTTATAATTCTTTAAGTTTTGGATCGTCCACAACTTCTCTTGATGAAATTATATCCGTAGTCACGTATCTACGGTCGGTAGACTTGGGTACCATCCCAATCCTCCGCCGTATCAGGTGACACATCGAACTATTTCAGCCCTTTTCTCCTTCTTTATAATTCTTTAAGTTTTGGATCGTCCACAACTTCTCTTGATGAAATTATATCCGTAGTCACGTATCTACGGTCGGTAGACTTGGGTACCATCCCAATCCTCCGCCGTATCAGGTGACACATCGAACTATTTCAGCCCTTTTCTCCTTCTTAATAATTCTTTAAGTTTTGGATCGTCCACAACTTCTCTTGATGAAATTATATCCGTAGTCACGTATCTACGGTCGGTAGACTTGGGTACCATCCCAATCCTCCGCCGTATCAGGTGACACATCGAACTATTTCAGCCCTTTTCTCCTTCTTAATAATTCTTTAAGTTTTGGATCGTCCACAACTTCTCTTGATGAAATTATATCCGTAGTCACGAATCTACGATCAGTAGACTTGGGTACCATCCCAATCCTCCGCCGTATGAGGTGACACATCGAACTATTTCAGCCCTTTTCTCCTTCTTAATAATTCTTTAAGTTTTGGATCGTCCACAACTTCTCTTGATGAAATTATATCCGTAGTCACGAATCTACGATCAGTAGACTTGGGTACCATCCCAATCCTCCGCCGTATGAGGTGACACATCGAACTATCCTTTTATATATTACAAACATATTAACTGTATTTGAACATAATACAGGGGCTACTGATGTTAATATTTATTTCATAACAGAGGGCTACAATACTAAAGTTTCACCAACAGCAAAATTGAAAGTTTGTATTGTAAGACGTGTTCAGAACTCTCGCTAAGTTTAAATTGCATACTTTACAATATTTCCAGTTAGGAAAAAAAATCAAGGAGAAAAGTTCGTTTCAGACTTGTACTAGGAACTATAATGACTAATATATTAAAAAGGAAAGTATTTAGATAATACGGGATGCATTCTGATTAGCCTTTGTATTTTGGGCAACGGGAAACTCTAAAGGGCCAAAGTTTAATTAGATTTATTCTTTATTATAAAAAATTGGATTTACTAAAAGGACAGAAGACTAATTGTGAGAAAGAGTATTTGAGTAAGAAATAAGTTTTCAGAACTAAATCCGAATAAAGAAAGTTGTTTGTTTGAGGAACACAGAAAAAGTATTAAGTAAGTCAAAAGATGCGAAGTAGCGTCATGTAAACCCAAAAACAAAAGACTTCAAACTCAAGCTTTTTGAGCAAAACAAAACAATAAAAGAATGTTATAATATAACTACGTCTTGTCCGGTTAGGTTAGGTTATAACAAGTAAATACAGTTGTTATAAATACAGTTATTATATAATAATATACAGTATATATATATATATATATATATATATATATATATATATATATATATATATATATATATATATATATAAGAACAAAAGTCAATTTACAATTCAAAGCTTTGAATTGTAAATTCAAATATAATTCTTGTATTTGTATTTTGACTTTTGTTCTTTATTAATACACAAGAAAACATATTGCGAATTTATATATATATATATATATATATATATATATATATATATATATATATATATTTATTTAAACAAAGTCAATTTCTACTTCGATCAAAAAAAAATTATTTGAGTTAATTTTCATATCACAACATTAAATCATAGAATACGAAGTGAAATCAATTAGTAATTTTATTTAATTAATTTAATTGATAAATTATAATTTGAAAAAAATACTTTATTAACATCAAGCGCCTTACACTACAAGTTTAAAGAAATGTCTTTTGAACTTGAGTGGATGAATAAAATCTATTTTATTAAAAGATGAAAATTTTAACAATATATATAACAAAGCATCGGGAGAGTGTGAACTAATAGTACGAATTGAAAACATTAAAAATAGAAATTGCAAACATTGTTATCTAGTAAAGTAGTATATATATACAGTATATATAAATATCACAATATGTATTCTTGTGTATTAATAAATAACTAAGTCAAACTACAAATACAAGAATTCAATTATTAAAAAAATTCAATTATAATTCTTGTATTTGTATTTTGACTTAGTTCTTTATATATATATATATATATATATATATATATATATATATATATATATATATATATATATATATATATATATATATATATATTGTATTTTTAAGATGAAATTTTTTCTTGATAAAATGTATATGTTTAATAAAACCACTTTCATACAAGAATAAAACCTTTTTTTTATTAAAAAGCTTAAAGTTTAAGTTTTTCGCCGATTAGCATTATCGGCATTATCAAAACTAACTTAGCACACTTCTAACTTATTCTGTTCCTACATTAAGACTACTCATATACAAATTGTACTACGTTCAAACAGATAATTTTATTGACTTACTGTGCCTGAACAAATAGATAATATTGATTCTTATTCAATTACTCTTTTATTGCCAGAATATCATTAAATTTGCTAAAGATTGTGTTGTGCTTAGATTTTGTCTGTACTTGTTCATGAATGAGACTGTCTGTAACTCTATGTTTGTATATTTCCATATTTTCCAAGATATTAATTTTTAATCCCTTCTCCACGAGTTTAGTTAGCGTCATATTCTCTATTTTTGGGAACTCATGATTATTTAGTATACAATGTGTCGCAAGATTAGACTTATAAATATTCGGTTTTTTGAATGCATTCAAATGCTCTTTGTATCGCTCTTTTATTTTCTTTTTAGTTTGTCCTACATAATATATTTGGCAATCATTACATTTTATACTATAAACTCCATTTATATTATAATATTTAGATTCAACAATTGTCTTTAAAAACTTATTTATTTTATTATTTGTATAATAAACCATCTTGATATTAGTATTTTTAAATAACAATAGGTATAACTTCTAACCCAGTAAATAAGAATTTGGACCAAATTATTTTTTTATTTTTATATGTTATATTCTCAATTTTACTAATATTATTTCCCAATTTTCGAAGCACATTATTATTTAGTTTATTAATTGTTTCCCTTTTATATCCATTATTCACTGCAATTTGATATATAATGTTTAATTCCCTAGTTCTATTGTTTTGATTTAATGGAACTTTATTCATTCTGTACAATAAGTTATAAAAACATGCCTTTTTTTGATTATACAGATGGTTTGAGTAATTTGGTATAATTTTATCAGTTTGTTTTTCTACAAATTGAAAATTTTAATTTATTATTCTCTTTGTAAATAGTTAAATCTAAAAAATTTATTGTATTGTGCTTTTCTATTTCGTGTGTAAATTGTATTTTATTTATCTCATTAATTATTATATTTAAATTTAAAACATTATTTGTGGAAACATATAATCCATCATCCACATACCTAAACCAATGTCATTTATTATCATATTTTTTAATAATCTTAACTATTTCTTTATCAATATATTGTAAAAATATTTCTGATATGATGCATGACACAGGAGAACCCATTACTAATCCATCTTCTTGTTTATAAATTTTGTATAACCAAAATAATTTTGATTTAATATTGTTTTAATTACATTAATTATTTCAAGAATTTCTTCTTTATCTTGTGTACTTAATAATAATTTATTTTTTATTATGCCTTATGTTTCATTTAAAGGGATATTAGTATACATATCTTTTATATTAAATGATATTAATTAATTGTCTTTATCTACTTTTATATCTTTTATTTCTTCAATCAGGTCATACGTATTTTTTATAATATTATTACTATCTAATTTTATTTTTTCTTTTAAATTAAAAGCAATACTTTTCGAAATTTTATATGATGGGGTACTTTTAAAATTAATGAGGGGTCTAATTGGTTTCTCAGTTTTGTGCAGCTTTATAATACCTTGTAATAAGGGTAATTTAGGGTTATCATTAATCATATTGTTATTGTATTTTTGATTAAACAATTTATAGGAATTTTTTATAATATTTTTCAATTCATTTTTAAATTTATCTGTGGGATCTTTTTTTATTTCTATAAATTTGTTATCAGTGATAAACTTTTCATTTTTGTTTATATAATCTTGTTTATTAATTATAACAACTGCATTACTTTTATCCGCTTTTATTAAACAAGTTATTATTTTGTAGTTTTTGTTTTATGTTATTAAATTGTATGAGTTGATTTTTATTTTGATAATTTTTAATTCTATAATTATGTTTTCTTATTAATTTAGCTATCCCATACGTTGCATTCATTCTTACTTTCTCTTGTTCATTTTCATTTAATTTATTTATAGCAATTTCTGTATCTATTACAATATTTTCAATATTTTTATTTATATGTTTTTTAATATTGACTACATTCATATCTTCCATTATTTTTTCTTCGTTATTATTGAATTTTATTTCAGTTAAGTTGACTAAATTAGGATAAAAGTTATGATAACTTGTTTCATGTATTTCATTTTCTTCTTTACCTTTTTTTAATTTAGTTAATTTTTTATTTATGTTATTTATTTTAATTTTTTTTAGAACCTCAATTTTTATATTAATTTTTTGATATATATATTCCCATTTTAGTATATGTAAATATTTAGCTAATTCTAAATGTAATTTATATATTTCGTGTGATAGTTTGTGTTGTTTCTTATATAATTCATTGATTTCAATCTTTATCTATAATTTCTCAGCTTGTGAATTAGTTTTTTGCAGCTCTGCTATTATTTTTT
>JBAIZL010000021.1:1521164-1523664 GCA_036971475.1 Prosapia bicincta | reverse complement strand
TTAATTTTATCAAAGGCGTTGTGTGTTTCAAAAGCTCTTTGTATTTCATATACTACGTTTTGTCAAAGAAATTCTACACTTCATAAAGTTAGTTTTAAGGTTTACAAGGTTCATAATTTGTTATCAATAAGGGATAACCTTATTTAAAAAAATCTAAAACCGATATAAGCATACCAAGTAAAAAGGGTAGTTTTTAGCAACGTTAAATTCCACTATACTGGTGTTTTAGTGGGAATTGGTACTTGCGTGTATTTGGTAAAATAAAGGATTATAAGTTAATATATAAGATTCAATCAGTTGTTAATACGTATTCTAAAACCTGGAAAGAAGTGACAAACCAATAAGTCGACACAACATTAAAACACTGAGTAGAGAATAAGTATATATATATATATATATATATATATATACACATTTGGTAATACATTTTAACATACATTTTATCTATTCTTTTTTTTAACTATTTCACTCATAATTTTTTAGTTATTTGTTTTTGCATTACTGTAAAATGTAAAAATTGGTTTACATAATATAGCATATATATATATGTATATATACACACTTATATTTATATATAAAAACGAGCCAAAGAAACAGCTGCGTCCGGGTTCGTTGAAATATTTGAGTCAGTGGCTCCAGAAAATGTTTTTCTCAGGAATTGCATTCTAAACTCACGACGTGTCAGAAGATTTATTGGCACTAGCTGGGTCTAGCAAAGAAGCCCTCTATTTTTTGTTTATTCACTGTATTGCGTTCTGGAAAGAGTGTGAATATTTATGAAGCAGATGTAAATGTATCTTAGTTTTGTTCGAATTGCGCTGTGTATATTGCAAAGTTACACGAATTAAAATTATTATAATACTACTTATAACATGTCTCCCATGAGTGATTAATAGAACAAACTGAGAAAGTATCTTCATTATAAAACTTTTTCTCAACTTACATAATGGTAGCTCTACTGGTTCGATGCTGACAAATACAGAAATATCTCAACAGCACCGTAACTGTGACAGATTCAGTTGTGCTGATTTAGTTTGGAGCTATATCCAGTGCTATATATTTTTCTTAACTAAGAAAATTATTTATATGTAATAGATATCTTTTTGTCTATCAAAGGCAGCAATATGTTTAAGGCTCCGTTCAAAATAAATATAAGTTATTACATTCAATTCGTAGAGGAGTGAAAGACCTGCTACCTAGCGGCGAGAGTCCTAAACATTCGTAAATATCTGGCATCATTGAATGGAAAGTATGTTCTCATTTATTGGGGTATAAGTTATTGTTGAAATAAATTTCTTACTTCAGGAAACACAGATACAAAACCATTTAAAAATTATATTTAATTGTTTTACAGTAGTCAGATTATTAAGTAATAAAATACAAGAAACTTAAATATTATTAATTCTATTTTTCTTATTATTTCAATTTTATTTCAAGAGTATAAGTATTTTATTATAATAAACATACATCATAACAGTAATTTAAAAAAAAATAACACAATATAAGCTATAGGCCTATGTACAAATAGCCTAATTTAAGGAGCTTCCTAATAAACATTGAATATTAGAGACTAAAAACACACTGACACACACACACATACACACAGACAGACACTCACACACACACACACACACACACACACACACACACACACACACACACACACACACACACACACACACACACACACACACACACACACACACACACACACACACACTCACACACACACACACACACAAACACATACACATACACAAACACTCACACACACACACACACACACACACACACACACACACACACACACACACGCACACACACACACACACACACACACACACACACACACACACACACATACACACACACACACACACACTCACACACACACACACACACACACACACACACACACACACACACACACACACACACACACACACACACACACACACACACACACACACACACACACACACAACAAGTATATAACAAATAACAAGCAGTAGGATGTTGAATTTTAATTCATTAAATTGCCATTTGTTTCTTTTATGTTCTCTGAAAAAGTATGTTGATTTTTCGTTCTAATGGTCTGGGTAAACAGATACCATGAGTGTTTGTCAAAGGGGGTGATTAAATAGTAAAACGAACACTAAATAGTAATGCATAATTTATTTCCTCACTCGTGTTTGCCTGACATTGTACTCATCATCAGTAAGTAGAGTTAAAAGGTAAGTAAACGCTAACTATAGTAATATTTTGCATTTAATCTAGATGTGACTCATGATGATGGTTTGTCGCAGAGATGCGTATAAGTTAGTAAATTATTCCCTATGACTTGTTGATCGATATTATCATTTAATAGTTAATATGTTATTAAAGGTAAAATAGAAGACACAAAGTTCATTGTAAGGAAATGTGTCGCCAATAACGTTTCCTATAAAGATTCATTACAAATTATTTCTTGGACAGGGCAACGTTGGATTATGTGAACTCT
>JBAIZL010000021.1:1506164-1513664 GCA_036971475.1 Prosapia bicincta | reverse complement strand
GCACTATTCTAAATCCTACAGACACACTACAGTTATACTATAAACGCAGTGTGCATTTAGATAATCAAGTTATTGTTATACACAATCAAACAGCACTATTCTAAATCCTACAGACACACTACAGTTATACTATAAACGCAGAGTGTATTTAGATAATCAAGTTATTGTTATACACAATCAAACAGCACTATTCTAAATCCTACAGACACACTACAGTTATACTATAAACGCAGTGTGTATTTAGATAATCAAGTTATTGTTATACACAATCAAACAGCACTATTCTAAATCCTACAGACACACTACAGTTATACTATAAACGCAGTGTGTATTTAGATAATCAAGTTATTGTTATACACAATCAAACAGCACTATTCTAAATCCTACAGACACACTACAGTTATACTATAAACGCAGTGTGTATTTAGATAATCAAGTTATTGTTATAGACAATCAAACAGCACTATTCTAAATCCTACAGAAACACTACAGTTATACTATAAACGCAGTGTGTATTTAGATAATCAAGTTATTGTTATACACAATCAAACAGCACTATTCTAAATCCTACAGACACACTACAGTTATACTATAAACGCAGTGTGTATTTAGATAATCATGTTATTGTTATAGACAATCAAACAGCACTATTCTAAATCCTACAGACACACTACAGTTATACTATAAACGCAGTGTGTATTTAGATAACCAAGTTATTGTTATACACAATCAAACAGCACTATTCTAAATCCTACAGACACACTACAGTTATACTATAAACGCAGTGTGTATTTAGATAATCAAGTTATTGTTATAGACAATCAAACAGCACTATTCTAAATCCTACAGACACACTACAGTTATACTATAAACGCAGTGTGTATTTAGATAATCAAGTTATTGTTATACACAATCAAACAGCACTATTCTAAATCCTACAGACACACTACAGTTATACTATAAACGCAGTGTGTATTTAGATAATCAAGTTATTGTTATAGACAATCAAACAGCACTATTCTAAATCCTACAGACACACTACAGTTATACTATAAACGCAGTGTGTATTTAGATAATCAAGTTATTGCTATAGACAATCAAACAGCACTATTCTAAATCCTACAGACACACTACAGTTATACTATAAACGCAGTGTGTATATAGATAATCAAGTTATTGTTATAGACAATCAAACAGCACTATTCTAAATCCTACAGACACACTACAGTTATACTATAAACGCAGTGTGTATTTAGATAATCAAGTTATTGCTATAGACAATCAAACAGCACTATTCTAAATCCTACAGACACACTACAGTTATACTAAAAACTCAGTGTGTATTTAGATAATCAAGTTATTGTTATACACAATCAAACAGCACTATTCTAAATCCTACAGACACACTACAGTTATACTAAAAACGCAGTGTGTATTTAGATAATCAAGTTATTGTTATAGACAATCAAACAGCACTATTCTAAATCCTACAGACACACTACAGTTATACTATAAACGCAGTGTGTATTTAGATAATCAAGTTATTGTTATACACAATCAAACAGCACTATTCTAAATCCTACAGACACACTACAGTTATACTATAAACGCAGTGTGTATTTAGATAATCAAGTTATTGTTATAGACAATCAAACAGCACTATTCTAAATCCTACAGACACACTACAGTTATACTATAAACACAGTGTGTATATAGATAATCAAGTTATTGTTATAGACAATCAAACAGCACTATTCTAAATCCTACAGACACACTACAGTTATACTATAAACGCAGTGTGTATTTAGATAATCAAGTTATTGCTATAGACAATCAAACAGCACTATTCTAAATCCTACAGACACACTACAGTTATACTAAAAACTCAGTGTGTATTTAGATAATCAAGTTATTGTTATACACAATCAAACAGCACTATTCTAAATCCTACAGACACACTACAGTTATACTAAAAACGCAGTGTGTATTTAGATAATCAAGTTATTGTTATAGACAATCAAACAGCACTATTCTAAATCCTACAGACACACTACAGTTATACTAAAAACGCAGTGTGTATTTAGATAATCAAGTTATTGTTATACACAATCAAACAGCACTATTCTAAATCCTACAGACACATTACAGTTATAATATAAAAGGCAGTGTGTATTTAGATAATCAAGTTATTGTTATAGACAATCAAACAGCACTATTCTAAATCCTACAGACACACTACAGTTATACTATAAACGCAGTGTGTATATAGATAATCAAGTTATTGTTATAGACAATCAAACAGCACTATTCTAAATCCTACAGACACACTACAGTTATACTATAAACGCAGTGTGTATTTAGATAATCAAGTTATTGTTATAGACAATCAAACAGCACTATTCTAAATCCTACAGACACACTACAGTTATACTAAAAACGCAGTGTGTATTTAGATAATCAAGTTATTGTTATACACAATCAAACAGCACTATTCTAAATCCTACAGACACATTACAGTTATAATATAAAAGGCAGTGTGTATATAGATAATCAAGTTATTGTTATAGACAATCAAACAGCACTATTCTAAATCCTACAGACACACTACAGTTATACTAAAAACGCAGTGTGTATTTAGATAATCAAGTTATTGTTATACACAATCAAACAGCACTATTCTAAATCCTACAGACACACTACAGTTATACTAAAAACGCAGTGTGTATTTAGATAATCAAGTTATTGTTATAGACAATCAAACAGCACTATTCTAAATCCTACAGACACACTACAGTTATACTAAAAACGCAGTGTGTATTTAGATAATCAAGTTATTGTTATAGACAATCAAACAGCACTATTCTAAATCCTACAGACACACTACAGTTATACTAAAAACGCAGTGTGTATTTAGATAATCAAGTTATTGTTATACACAATCAAACAGCACTATTCTAAATCCTACAGACACATTACAGTTATAATATAAATGGCAGTGTGTATATAGATAATCAAGTTATTGTTATAGACAATCAAACAGCACTATTCTAAATCCTACAGACACACTACAGTTATACTAAAAACGCAGTGTGTATTTAGATAATCAAGTTATTGTTATACACAATCAAACAGCACTATTCTAAATCCTACAGACACACTACAGTTATACTAAAAACGCAGTGTGTATTTAGATAATCAAGTTATTGTTATAGACAATCAAACAGCACTATTCTAAATCCTACAGACACACTACAGTTATACTAAAAACGCAGTGTGTATTTAGATAATCAAGTTATTGTTATACACAATCAAACAGCACTATTCTAAATCCTACAGACACATTACAGTTATAATATAAAAGGCAGTGTGTATTTAGATAATCAAGTTATTTTTATAGACAATCAAACAGCACTATTCTAAATCCTACAGACACACTACAGTTATACTATAAACGCAGTGTGTATATAGATAATCAAGTTATTGTTATAGACAATCAAACAGCACTATTCTAAATCCTACAGACACACTACAGTTATACTATAAACGCAGTGTGTATTTAGATAATCAAGTTATTGTTATAGACAATCAAACAGCACTATTCTAAATCCTACAGACACACTACAGTTATACTAAAAACGCAGTGTGTATTTAGATAATCAAGTTATTGTTATAGACAATCAAACAGCACTATTCTAAATCCTACAGACACACTACAGTTATACTAAAAACGCAGTGTGTATTTAGATAATCAAGTTATTGTTATACACAATCAAACAGCACTATTCTAAATCCTACAGACACATTACAGTTATAATATAAAAGGCAGTGTGTATATAGATAATCAAGTTATTGTTATAGACAATCAAACAGCACTATTCTAAATCCTACAGACACACTACAGTTATACTATAAACGCAGTGTGTATATAGATAATCAAGTTATTGTTATAGACAATCAAACAGCACTATTCTAAATCCTACAGACACACTACAGTTATACTATAAACGCAGTGTGTATTTAGATAATCAAGTTATTGTTATACACAATCAAACAGTACTATCTAAATCCTACCACCAAAGGTATTCTATAATCGCAGTGTGTTATTAGAGAATCATAATATTGCTATACAGAAGCAAACAGCACTATTCTAAATCCTACAGACACATTACAGTTATAATATAAAAGGCAGTGTGTATATAGATAATCAAGTTATTGTTATAGACAATCAAACAGCACTATTCTAAATCCTACAGACACACTACAGTTATACTATAAACGCAGTGTGTATATAGATAATCAAGTTATTGTTATAGACAATCAAACAGCACTATTCTAAATCCTACAGAAACACTACAGTTATACTATAAACGCAGTGTGTATTTAGATAATCAAGTTATTGTTATAGACAATCAAACAGCACTATTCTAAATCCTACAGACACACTACAGTTATACTATAAACGCAGTGTGTATATAGATAATCAAGTTATTGTTATAGACAATCAAACAGCACTATTCTAAATCCTACAGACACACTACAGTTATACTATAAACGCAGTGTGTATATAGATAATCAAGTTATTGTTATAGACAATCAAACAGCACTATTCTAAATCCTACAGACACATTACAGTTATAATATAAAAGGCAGTGTGTATATAGATAATCAAGTTATTGTTATAGACAATCAAATAGCACTATTCTAAATCCTACAGACACACTACAGTTATACTATAAACGCAGTGTGTATACAGATAATCAAGTTATTGTTATAGACAATCAAACAGCACTATTCTAAATCCTACAGACACACTACAGTTATACTATAAACGCAGTGTGTATTTAGATAATCAAGTTATTGTTATACACAATCAAACAGTACTATCTAAATCCTACCACCAAAGGTATTCTATAATCGCAGTGTGTTATTAGAGAATCATAATATTGCTATACAGAAGCAAACAGCACTATTCTAAATCCTACAGACACAATAATGTCAGTATAATCAAAATAAAGTAATCAATTTTTTTTTAATTGTAAGGCAAATCTCTGTTTCCTATAAACCAAAACGACTTTGTTGTTAATTTAAAAATATATAATGAGGTTTTCTTAAAAAAATCTAAAAACTGGTCTAATTATGAAAATATTAAAAAAGCGTCATATATAGGGCTGCGTTATACATAAATTTCTCAAGACTATAGAGTTACAATTTTTAATTTTCAGAAATAATAATGATTATTTTCGATGTTAACTATTCTGATGTATTTTTGTGTCGGGAAATAAAAATAATCTATAACTTTGTGTGTAAGCCTCAAATCGTTTAGGTGCGTGCTGACATCTGGTGGTGTGTAGTGAAACTTGATGTTCATTGTATTGATCTAATGTTTCATATTTCGTCTTTCGCCGCTAGAATGCGTACGTGACCTGATCACAGGTTAATATGAATGAACTTTGTATGCATTAAAAAAAAATCCTTGTTGTAGGATGCAATAGTTTTAAAATAAGATAAACAACTGTAAATAAACAGCACAATATAAATTGTAGATTTATATTTGTTTTCACTCACAACTTTAACTTTTAGATCAGTAAGATTAGCTATATCACCTGTAAAGGAAAAGCCCATTGAAATTGTTAAGACTGTTTCTATTGATGTGTTTATTCAAAACTCAACAACTATTTATGAAGAACTGTTGAAAAATTTGTATTTTTCAATTCCTTACAACTATCCTTATATATATCTCAATCAAATTTTCAAATTTTCACTCGTTAGTAAAACTTTTTTTATTTATCCACTCAAAATCAAATATATTTTTTAAAACTTGTAGTGTATGGTATTTGATGTTAATATAGTTTAAACAAATATTTTTAATTAAATAATTTCAATAAATTAATTTTGGTTTTATATGGATGAAAAACCTTCCACAAGGGGCAAAGTATGCTATATAGTTTTTCTTCACATTTGGCTTTAAATAAGTGATAGAATATGAATTCATAAAACAGCTGATTTTATGTTATAGGTTATGTGATAGAACAGCTGTTTTAGCGCATAGATCATGTTACTTTATTTATATTAGTTTTAAATATTTAATACAAAGTAACTAAAATAAAATTTTTTTTATCGACCTAAGCAGGAATTGACTTTAAAAATGTTTTGCTTATATTTCTTGTTTCAATATGAATTTCTCCAAACTTACATTGCGACATTGAAATATCCTAAAGTAGTTTCATATCTAATGTATGGAATTTATGTTTCCAATGAATTAACGAAGTAATATAGGTCTGTAATATAAGAGCATTAAGGTTAAAGTTAAAAGTAATGTAGCTCTTATATTATAGCTTTATGTGGTCATGCCACTTATGAGCGATGTTAGTATTTTTAGACTTACTACCCCAAAACTATATTAAAACATCCAGCTTCTTAATTTAAAGCATTGTTTAAAAGTAATTGTCCTGATATAGGTTGGACTGTCATGTTATAGGCTACGTACAGAATTACTAAACTCTCTCATTGTAACCCGACGTTTAAAGCAAACAAAAGTCCATTTAGCCCTTCCCCGTGTCAATGTGGAATTGTATTTCAGAAAGGCCTGTTGTAATGTTTTCCTTCCATCTGCGCTTACAGCCTCCCAGTAGCCGTAACCGTTTCCAGCCTTTATGTAACGTCACAACCTAGTTACGTGACACCTTAATCACCTGCCATTAAACTACACGTTTGGAGGCTCTTCGGAGTCAAATAATATACTTAGGTTATAGTTGCCCGATATGAAACTAATGTTAGCTTCGTTTTTTTTCCTAGCGAAAAACCATTTGTGGTTATCATCGCCAACCGTATATATATATGTGTGTGTGTGTGTGTGTGTGTGTGTGTGTGTGTGTGTGTGTGTGTGTGTGTGTGTGTGTGTGTGTGGTGTTTTTGAATGTCGTATAGTTTAAACTTACTTAGCCACTTTAAATTTTACTCTTTTCTAAAGTGTCTTGACCCATGTGTGGCACAAAGTTGTTATTAGTAACTGATTAGTATTTTGTTCCTATCTAATTTCTAAAGTGTCTTGGCCCATGTGTTTCACAAAGTTGTTATTAGTAACTGATTAGTATTTTGTTCCTATCTAATTTCTAAAGTGTCTTGACCCATGTGTGGCACAAAGTTGTTATTAGTAACTGATTAGTATTTTGTTCCTATCTAATTTCTAAAGTGTCTTGGCCCATGTGTGGCACAAAGTTGTTATTAGTAACTGATTAGTATTTTGTTCCTATCTAATTTCTATAGTTTCTTGGCCCATGTGTGGCACAAAGTTGTTATTAGTAACTGATTAGTATTTTGTTCCTATCTAATTTCTAAAGTGTCTTGACCCATGTGTGGCACAAAGTTGTTATTAGTAACTGATTAGTATTTTGTTCCTATCTAATTTCTAAAGTGTCTTGGCCCATGTGTGGCACAAAGTTGTTATTAGTAACTGATTAGTATTTTGTTCCTATCTAATTTCTATAGTTTCTTGGCCCA
>JBAIZL010000021.1:1473664-1501164 GCA_036971475.1 Prosapia bicincta | reverse complement strand
AGCTTTATAACTTTCATTTTATTAGCTATATAACCCTGGTTAATATTAGCTTTATAACTATCATTTTATTAGCTATATAACCCTGGTTAATATTAGCTTTATAACATTTTAATTTTATTAACTATATAACCTTCGTTAATATTATCTTTATAACTTTCATTTTATTAGCTATATAACCCTGGTTAATATTAGCTTTATAACATTTTAATTTTATTAACTATATAACCTTCGTTAATATTAGCTTTATAACTTTCATTTTATTAGCTATATAACCCTGGTTAATATTAGCTTTATAACATTTTAATTTTATTAACTATATAACCTTCGTTAATATTAGCTTTATAACTTTCATTTTATTAGCTATACAACCTTCGTTAATATTAGCTTTATAAATTTCATTTTATTACCTATATAACCTTCGTTAAAGATAGCTTTATAACTTTCATTTTATTAGCTATATAACCCTGGTTATTATTAGCTTTATAAGTTTTTTATTACCTTCATAAGTAAATCGCAGAAGTAACGACTAAATAATTAGCTTTAATGTAAATACTGAAAACCAGGTCTAAAATAAGGTAAGTAACATGAACACCTATTATTTTAACACATTTTAATATAATATATGACACATTTTAATAGAATATATGAAATGTCTTAATATATAGGATGTGTGCAATACGCCTAGAAATATACGATAATTCTGCCATTGCATTTGTAATAATTTAAACATAGCCTCTAAATAACCTCCAAGTGAAGACGAACCCGCTGTTTGGCATTCTAAAGTGTTATGTGAGATCTGATGCCTTGGGGCAAAGCATTTTATGCCTAAAGTATGATACGGTTAACGAAAAGCTTTTGGTAATCCTAAACATTTTTAGCGTGAGTATTATGCATTGCACGGATGCTGTGCAGCTCTATTTGTTCAGCTTTGTATGGATTTACATCATATAGACACACGCCAACAGCAAAATAAACCTTGTTTAATTTCAGCTTTATGTAATGTTTCATTTATTTGTTTAGACGTAAAATAAATAAATAATGCAAACAAAGGAGACCATAGGGTCAACCCATTTTAAATCACGTTATTTCTAACTAGAATCGTTACTATTGCAATACCTTCTATTAGTTCACACTCTTCTCTCTCTCTCTCTCTCTCTCTCTCTCTCTCTCTCTCTATATATATATATATATATATATATATATATATATATATATATATATATATATATATATAAATAAAATACTTTTTCTTGTTTAATAATTTAAAACAACATAGGTTATTCAAATACAAGAAGATTTATTACTTTATATTCAAAGCTTTTCGTTGGCAAACAGTATATTATTGTAATTTTCATTCCTGATGATGTTGGTACTGTTTGCCAACGAAAAGCTTTGAATATAAATTAATAAATCTTCTTGTATTTGAATAACCTATGTTGTTTTAATATATATATATATATATATATATATATATATATATATAATATATATATATATATATATATATATATATATATATATAATATATATATATATATATATATATATATATATATATATATATATATATATATATATAAATATCGCAATATGTATTCTTGTGTATTAATAAAGAACTAAGTCAAAATACAAATACAAGAATTCATTCAAATACAAATACAAATTCAATTATAATTCTTGTATTTGCATTTTGACTTAGTTCTTTATATATATATATATATATATATATATATATATATATATATACAGAGTACAAATTTTCAATCGATGCTCTGTAAGACTTTAATATAAATAAAGTAACATAACCAATGAGTTAAAAGAGCTGTTCTACCACATAACTATAACATAAAATCAGCTGTTTTATGAAATCATATGTTATCACTTATTTTAAACCAAATGGAACGAAATAACTGTATCGCATACCTTTCCTCTATTGTGAAACATTTTTCTCCCATATAAAACAAAAATTAATAAATTAAATTTAATTAATGAATTATTGTTTGAAAGAACTATATTAACATCAAGTATCATCTACTACAAGTTGTAAAAAAATTTATTAAACTTGAATGGATGAATAAAACGTATTTTAATTACGATTGAAAATTTGTACTCTGTATATATATATATATATATATATATATATATATATATATATATATATATATATATATATATATATATAAAGAACTAAATCAAAATACAATTACAAGAATTATAATTGAATTTGTATTTGTATTTGAATGAATTCTTGTATTTATATTTTGACTTAGTTCTTTATTAATACACAAGAATACATATTGCGATATATATATATATATATATATATATATATATATATATATATTATTTATGATATTGTGTGGTAGCAATCGCGACAATTTAAGTTTCTGCATGGAGGTTCCGACGACACTCAGATGGGGTAAAAGAAAAATTCATATATACCTTTAAGTAATACATCTCTAGCTATGGGAAAGTTAGCTCAGTGACAAATCGTTAGACTTCGAACATAGAGATACCCATTTCGACCTAAACTCCTCAAATTATTATAATTTTAATATTGAATAAATATTTGAAGAACCCGTATTAACATCAATTGTGATCCTTTATAGGGCAAATAAGATATATTTGAACTTGAATGGGTAAATGAAAACGTATTTTTCTAATGATTGGATATTTGTACAAGACATATAAAAAGAGTGTGAGGTAATACAATGAATTGAAAAAATAGTGTATAGTAAGTCTGTATAGTAATGCTGTAAGTCACCGAGCTCGGTGAAGTAAGTGTGTATAGTAATACTGTAAGTCACCGAGCTCGGTAAAGTAAGTGTGTATAGAAATACTGTAAGTCACCGAGCTCGGTGAAGTAAGTGTGTATAGTAATACTGTAAGTCACCGAGCTCGGTGAAGTAAGTGTGTATAGAAATACTGTAAGTCACCGAGCTCGGTGAAGTAAGTGTGTATAGAAATACTGTAAGTCACCGAGCTCGGTGAAGTAAGTGTGTATAGAAATACTGTAAGTCACCGAGCTCGGTGAAGTAAGTGTGTATAGTAATACTGTAAGTCACCGAGCTCGGTGAAGTAAGTGTGTATAGAAATACTGTAAGTCACCGAGCTCGGTGAAGTAAGTGTGTATAGTAATACTGTAAGTCACCGAGCTCGGTGAAGTAAGTGTGTATAGAAATACTGTAAGTCACCGAGCTCGGTGAAGTAAGTGTGTATAGTAATACTGTAAGTCACCGAGCTCGGTGAAGTAAGTGTGTATAGAAATACTGTAAGTCACCGAGCTCGGTGAAGTAAGTGTGTATAGAAATACTGTAAGTCACCGAGCTCGGTGAAGTAAGTGTGTATAGTAATACTGTAAGTCACCGAGCTCGGTGAAGTAAGTGTGTATAGAAATACTGTAAGTCACCGAGCTCGGTGAAGTAAGTGTGTATAATAATACTGTAAGTCACCGAGCTCGGTGAAGTAAGTGTGTATAGATATACTGTAAGTCACCGAGCTCGGTGAAGTAAGTGTGTATAGTAATACTGTAAGTCACCGAGCTCGGTGAAGTAAGTGTGTATAGAAATACTGTAAGTCACCGAGCTCGGTGAAGTAAGTGTGTATATAAATACTGTAAGTCACCGAGCTCGGTGAAGTAAGTGTGTATATAAATACTGTAAGTCACCGAGCTCGGTGAAGTAAGTGTGTATAGAAATACTGTAAGTCACCGAGCTCGGTGAAGTAAGTGTGTATAGAAATACTGTAAGTCACCGAGCTCAGTGAAGTAAGTGTGTATATAAATACTGTAAGTCACCGAGCTCGGTGAAGTAAGTGTGTATAGAAATACTGTAAGTCACCGAGCTCGGTGAAGTAAGTGTGTATATAAATACTGTAAGTCACCGAGCTCGGTGAAGTAAGTGTGTATATAAATACTGTAAGTCACCGAGCTCGGTGAAGTAAGTGTGTATAGAAATACTGTAAGTCACCGAGCTCGGTGAAGTAAGTGTGTATATAAATACTGTAAGTCACCGAGCTCGGTGAAGTAAGTGTGTATATAAATACTGTAAGTCACCGAGCTCGGTGAAGTAAGTGTGTATATAAATACTGTAAGTCACCGAGCTCGGTGAAGTAAGTGTGTATAGAAATACTGTAAGTCACCGAGCTCGGTGAAGTAAGTGTGTATAGAAATACTGTAAGTCACCGAGCTCGGTGAAGTAAGTGTGTATAGAAATACTGTAAGTCACCGAGCTCGGTGAAGTAAGTGTGTATATAAATACTGTAAGTCACCGAGCTCGGTGAAGTAAGTGTGTATATAAATACTGTAAGTCACCGAGCTCGGTGAAGTAAGTGTGTATATAAATACTGTAAGTCACCGAGCTCGGTGAAGAAAGTGTGTATAGAAATACTGAAGGTCACCGAGCTCGGTGAATTAAGTGTGTATAGAAATACTGTAAGTCACCGAGCTCGGTGAAGTAAGTGTGTATATAAATACTGTAAGTCACCTAGCTCGGTGAAGTAAGTGTGTATATAAAAACTGTAAGTCACCGAGCTCGGTGAAGTAAGTGTGTATAGTAATACTGTAAGTCACCGAGCTCGGTGAAGTAAGTGTGTATAGAAATACTGTAAGTCACCGAGCTCGGTGAAGTAAGTGTGTATAGTAATACTGTAAGTCACCGAGCTTGGTGAAGTAAGTGTGTATAGAAATACTGTAAGTCACCGAGCTCGGTGAAGTAAGTGTGTATAGTAATACTGTAAGTCACCGAGCTCGGTGAAGTAAGTGTGTATAGAAATACTGTAAGTCACCGAGCTCGGTGAAGTAAGTGTGTATAGAAATACTGTAAGTCACCGAGCTCGGTGAAGTAAGTGTGTATAGAAATACTGTAAGTCACCGAGCTCGGTGAAGTAAGTGTGTATAGTAATACTGTAAGTCACCGAGCTCGGTGAAGTAAGTGTGTATAGAAATACTGTAAGTCACCGAGCTCGGTGAAGTAAGTGTGTATAATAATACTGTAAGTCACCGAGCTCGGTGAAGTAAGTGTGTATAGATATACTGTAAGTCACCGAGCTCGGTAAAGTAAGTGTGTATAGTAATACTGTAAGTCACCGAGCTCGGTGAAGTAAGTGTGTATAGAAATACTGTAAGTCACCCAGCTCGGTGAAGTAAGTGTGTATATAAATACTGTAAGTCACCGAGCTCGGTGAAGTAAGTGTGTATATAAATACTGTAAGTCACCGAGCTCGGTGAAGTAAGTGTGTATATAAATACTGTAAGTCACCGAGCTCGGTGAAGTAAGTGTGTATAGAAATACTGTAAGTCACCGAGCTCGGTGAAGTAAGTGTGTATAGAAATACTGTAAGTCACCGAGCTCGGTGAAGTAAGTGTGTATAGAAATACTGTAAGTCACCGAGCTCGGTGAAGTAAGTGTGTATATAAATACTGTAAGTCACCGAGCTCGGTGAAGTAAGTGTGTATATAAATACTGTAAGTCACCGAGCTCGGTGAAGTAAGTGTGTATATAAATACTGTAAGTCACCGAGCTCGGTGAAGTAAGTGTGTATAGAAATACTGTAAGTCACCGAGCTCGGTGAAGTAAGTGTGTATAGAAATACTGTAAGTCACCGAGCTCGGTGAAGTAAGTGTGTATATAAATACTGTAAGTCACCTAGCTCGGTGAAGTAAGTGTGTATATAAATACTGTAAGTCACCGAGCTCGGTGAAGTAAGTGTGTATATAAATACTGTAAGTCACCGAGCTCGGTGAAGTAAGTGTGTATATAAATACTGTAAGTCACCGAGCTCGGTGAAGTAAGTGTGTATAGAAATACTGTAAGTCACCGAGCTCGGTGAAGTAAGTGTGTATAGAAATACTGTAAGTCACCGAGCTCGGTGAAGTAAGTGTGTATGTAAATACTGTAAGTCACCGAGCTCGGTGAAGTAAGTGTGTATAGAAATACTGTAAGTCACCGAGCTCGGTGAAGTAAGTGTGTATAGAAATACTGTAAGTCACCGAGCTCGGTGAAGTAAGTGTGTATAGAAATACTGTAAGTCACCGAGCTCGGTGAAGTAAGTGTGTATAGATATACTGTAAGTCACCGAGCTCGGTGAAGTAAGTGTGTATAGTAATACTGTAAGTCACCGAGCTCGGTGAAGTAAGTGTGTATAGAAATACTGTAAGTCACCGAGCTCGGTGAAGTAAGTGTGTATAGTAATACTGTAAGTCACCGAGCTCGGTGAAGTAAGTGTGTATAGAAATACTGTAAGTCACCGAGCTCGGTGAAGTAAGTGTGTATAGAAATACTGTAAGTCACCGAGCTCGGTGAAGTAAGTGTGTATAGTAATACTGTAAGTCACCGAGCTCGGTGAAGTAAGTGTGTATAGAAATACTGTAAGTCACCGAGCTCGGTGAAGTAAGTGTGTATAGGAATACTGTAAGTCACCGAGCTCGGTGAAGTAAGTGTGTATAGTAATACTGTAAGTCACCGAGCTCGGTGAAGTAAGTGTGTATATAAATACTGTAAGTCACCGAGCTCGGTGAAGTAAGTGTGTATATAAATACTGTAAGTCACCGAGCTCGGTGAAGTAAGTCTGTATAGTAATACTGTAAGTCACCGAGCTCGGTGAAGTAAGTGTGTATATAAATACTGTAAGTCACCGAGCTCGGTGAAGTAAGTGTGTATAGAAATACTGTAAGTCACCGAGCTCGGTGAAGTAAGTCTGTATAGTAATACTGTAAGTCACCGAGCTCGGTGAAGTAAGTCTGTATAGTAATACTGTAAGTCACCGAGCTCGGTGAAGTAAGTGTGTATATAAATACTGTAAGTCACCGAGCTCGGTGAAGTAAGTGTGTATAGAAATACTGTAAGTCACCGAGCTCGGTGAAGTAAGTGTGTATATAAATACTGTAAGTCACCGAGCTCGGTGAAGTAAGTCTGTATAGTAATACTGTAAGTCACCGAGCTCGGTGAGGTAAGTGTGTATAGTAATACTGTAAGTCACCGAGCTCGGTGAAGTAAGTCTGTATAGTAATGCTGTAAGTCACCGAGCTCGGTGAAGTAAGTGTGTATAGTAATACTGTAAGTCACCGAGCTTGGTGAAGTAAGTGTGTATAGTAATACTGTAAGTCACCGAGCTCGGTGAAGTAAGTCTGTATAGTAATGCTATAAGTCACCAAGCTCGGTGAAGTAAGTCTGTATAGTAATGCTGTAAGTCACCGAGCTCGGTGAAGTAAGTCTGTATAGTAATACTGTAAGTCACCGAGCTCGGTGAAGTAAGTCTGTATAGTAATATTGTAAGTCACTGAGCTCGGTGAAGTAAGTCTGTATAGTAATACTGTAAGTCACCGAGCTCGGTGAAGTAAGTCTGTATAGTAATACTGTAAGTCCCCGAGCTCTGTGAAGTATGTCTGTATAGTAATACTGTAAGTCACCGAGCTCGGTGAAGTAAGTGTGTATAGTAATACTGTAAGTCACCGAGCTCGGTGAAGTAAGTCTGTATAGTAATACTGTAAGTCACCGAGCTCGGTGAAGTAAGTGTGTATAGTAATGCTGTAAGTCACCGAGCTCGGTGAAGTAAGTCTGTATAGTAATGCTGTAAGTCACCGAGCTCGGTGAAGTAAGTGTGTATAGTAATACTGTAAGTCACCGAGCTCGGTGAAGTAAGTGTGTATAGAAAAACTGTAAGTCACCGAGGTCCGTGAAGTAAGTCTGTATAGTAATACTGTAAGTCACCGAGCTCGGTGAAGTAAGTCTGTATAGTAATACTGTAAGTCACCGAGCTCGGTGAAATAGGTGTGTATAGTAATACTGTAAGTCACCGAGCTCGGTGAAGTAAGTGTGTATAGTAATACTGTAAGTCACCGAGCTCGGTGAAGTAAGTCTGTATAGTAATACTGTAAGTCACCGAGCTCGGTGAAGTAAGTCTGTATAGTAATACTGTAAGTCACCGAGGTCGGTGTAGTAAGTGTGTATAGTAATACTGTAAGTCACCGAGCTCGGTGAAGTAAGTGTGTATAGTAATACTGTAAGTCACCGAGCTCGGTGAAGTAAGTGTGTATAGTAATACTGTAAGTCACCGAGCTCGGTGAAGTAAGTGTGTATAGTAATACTGTAAGTTACCGGGCTCGGTGAAGTAAGTCTGTATAGTAATACTGTAAGTCACCGAGCTCGGTGAAGTAAGTGTGTATAGTAATACTGTAAGTCACCGAGCTCGGTCTGTAAGTCACCGAGCTCGGTGAAGTAAGTGTGTATAGTAATACTGTATGTCACCGAGTTTGGTGAAATAAGTGTGTATAGTAATACTGTAAGTCACCGAGCTCGGTCTGTAAGTCACCGAGCTCGGTGAAGTAAGTGTGTATAGTAATACTGTAAGTCACCGAGCTCGGTGAAGTAAGTCTGTATAGTAATACTGTAAGTCACCGAGCTCGGTGAAGTAAGTGTGTATAGTAATACTGTAAGTCACCGAGCTCGGTGAAGTAAGTCTGTATAGTAATACTGTAAGTCACCGAGCTCGGTGAAGTAAGTGTGTATAGTAATACTGTAAGTCACCGAGCTCGGTCTGTAAGTCACCGAGCTCGGTGAAGTAAGTGTGTATAGTAATACTGTAAGTCACCGAGCTCGGTGAAGTAAGTCTGTATAGTAATACTGTAAGTCACCGAGCTCGGTGAAGTAAGTCTGTATAGTAATACTGTAAGTCACCGAGCTCGGTGAAGTAAGTGTGTATAGTAATACTGTAAGTCACCGAGCTCGGTGAATTAAGTCTGTATAGTAATACTGTAAGTCACCGAGCTCGGTGAAGTAAGTGTGTATAGTAATACTGTAAGTCACCGAGCTCGGTGAAGTAAGTCTGTATAGTAATACTGTAAGTCACCGAGCTCGGTGAAGTAAGTGTGTATAGTAATACTGTAAGTCACCGAGCTCGGTCTGTAAGTCACCGAGCTCGGTGAAGTAAGTGTGTATAGTAATACTGTAAGTCACCGAGCTCGGTGAAGTAAGTCTGTATAGTAATACTGTAAGTCACCGAGCTCGGTGAAGTAAGTGTGTATAGTAATACTGTAAGTCACCGAGCTCGGTGAAGTAAGTCTGTATAGTAATACTGTAAGTCACCGAGCTCGGTGAAGTAAGTGTGTATAGTAATACTGTAAGTCACCGAGCTCGGTCTGTAAGTCACCGAGCTCGGTGAAGTAAGTGTGTATAGTAATACTGTAAGTCACCGAGTTTGGTGAAATAAGTGTGTATAGTAATACTGTAAGTCACCGAGCTCGGTCTGTAAGTCACCGAGCTCGGTGAAGTAAGTGTGTATAGTAATACTGTAAGTCACCGAGCTCGGTGAAATAAGTCTGTATAGTAATACTGTAAGTCACCGAGCTCGGTGAAGTAAGTCTGTATAGTAATACTGTAAGTCACTGAAAAATAAAAGTAAGAAGTCAGTAGGAAACTCAACTCTTGCTCTTTATGCTTCATCTCTAATATGACGTAATTAATCTTGTCACAAGTTATAAGGTATAATCTAATAACACAATCACAATATTACAATAAAACTATTCACAATAACCTCAATACCACAAAAAGTCACCAAAAATACATAAAGGTATCTATAATCTCTAATGATATTGTAATACGTATCTAAATTGTACTTCAATGCTCTGTTGATGCTAAGATGGGCATCGAAGTGTACACAAGTGTTTAATCTTGGGAACTTTACATATTTTTGATTATTTATTGTGGTGTTAGGCTTATTGACAATAGTTTATACTTTTATTACATTTCTCCGGACTATTTTTTTAACGATGGCATTTCGTGCAAAAGAAGGAATATTCGTATCAGTTAGGGTCGTAGTGACATTGGCTACAGCACGTGGAACATTCGACTGTACCATTGGAGGCATGATATTATAACTAATTGTAATGTTAATTGTTCTCGATAATCGATGCTAGCAGCATTAATGAGAATTGTAATCGGTTAAGCGTTCGATTACATGTCTCACAGACTGATGGTTCAGATAAGGAGTACAAGATCACAGTCTGTCTCTGTTAGATACCTTATCAATTATATTGCTTTTAAAGAAAGGATTTGCTTAGTAATATTACAAGTAATATAAAAGAAGTTGGTCAATTTTAGTTACTTTTTATATAATAATTAATATAAATAATTATATATGACTGAATCACAATATTAAGTGGCAAAATAAATGCGAAATTAGTTATTCAAATTAATTTATTAAATTTAATCTATGCATTAATATTTGAAAAAAAAACTGTTTGCGACTTGATGTACATATTTATGTGACACCTTTAATCCCTACTGGATATATTGAGATGATTTTAACTTCGTCTCGTATATGAGATGATTAATACAAATCTGTAAACTTTGGTCCAACAAAAATCTTCGCCTATGCTCAAGCTTATAGAAGCTCTTTGTACAAGCTACAATTCCCCCCATCAGGTTACACTTAGTAGTGTAAGTAACCACGATGTGCATGTGTCTCCTACCATAGCTTCACTGCCAATGTATGTGTGCGGTAATAATACCCCTCCTTAAACCTTACCATAAAGATATCCCAGCCCCCAGGGTCCCTGCATAATCTATTACGGTGTTTCTTCCTGCAGAGTTTCTTTCTTGTCGTGCGTTTTCACCTATTTACCATATGCTTGCACCGCTCTGCCCTCTGGTGAGACGGAAGCAGCTCGCTAGAGGATTAATGACTCGAGATCTAGGCGGGCTCGGGTTAAACAAAGGGTCGCAGGTTTTTCTTTAAGTACAGGTCTCATATTACTATATCTATAAACAGTTAAACGTTAATTATAATACATCAGAACCCTCTTTCACACATATCACAAATACTGTTTACTGTACATCACCGTTTATTACGGTTTACTTGTTCATATCACTTGGAAAAAACACTACTTACTGATATTTTTCAGCAGATGCGTTTTGTACTTTTTCAGCGCATTGTTCAATACTGAGACTCATGGGCAAGACTGTTGCTCGGGTTGGTTATGTTTTTGTGAGTCTTTTGTTATTTTGTGTTGGATTATAGTGTTTGATTGTGAGTGTGTTGTATCTCTTAGACTGTTTTGGTGGAAGTTTTCTGTTTTGTTTTATTTATTGTTTTTCTTGATGAAATTTAGAATTTTTAGATTTCTGTCAATGTGGGTGGATTTTGGTAGCGTGTTCTGTGTAATTACGGTGAAATTTGAAGTTGTGTGTGTATTTTTATGTCTTTTATGTGTTCTTTGTATCGTGTAGTGGAAGTTCCTTTCGGTGTGTGGTGTGTAGAAGTCAGGGCAGTCGTTAGTCTTTAATGATTGAACAATGATTGTTGTTCCAATTGAAACTTCCGGTTGCCATCAAGGTTCGATATCTGCCGAAGGAATGTTTTCTACTGATTATAGGATAGACCAGACCCCCGGTCCGTTGAGACACGCTTGTGGTGGGTTTAAATCATTTCATACTTGTGTAGGGATGTAATTGTATGCATGCATTTGGTGCTGATGGGTTGTTTCAAATATTAAACAGATCTCTGATGACGCCGATTCATTAATCAAGAAACTCGTTGGATTTCAAATAATGGTTTTGCGTCGTTGACATATTTTTTATAGGTAATTTAATGTCTAATAATTATACATTATATTTACTTATTAGGACTTATATGGAAATATACGAGGGCGTTAGGCTTATACTTATATGAAGGATAAATACATTTGTGCTATAAATGGGCGTAAATGAGTTTGAGATCCTAAATAAATATGTCCGCCTATAATGCATGTGACCCAATCAGTATGAGAGCCTAATGAGTAAGTTAGCCTAATGAGTAAATGAGACTAATGAGTAAGGGGGCCAGATGAGTAAGTTGAGCTAAATAAGTATGTTGGACTGATGAATGTGTGATATATTGAGTAAGCTTAAATGAGTATACGGGCCTAGAGAGCAAATGGACCTACTGACTAAGGGGGTCTGAATGAGTATGTGAGCCTAATGGCTAGGTGGGCTTAGTGAGTAAGTAGGCCTAGATTAGTAAGTGGGTCTAATGAGTGAGTTGACCTAAATAGGTAATTAGGCCTAAATGGGTATGAGGGTTTAATGCGTAAGTGGACTTAGTGAGTAAGTAGGCCTAGATGAGTAAGTGGGCCTAATGAGTGAGATGGCCTAAATAGGTAATTAGGCCTAAATGAGTATGAGGGTTTAATGCGTAAGTGGGCTTAGTGAGTAAGTAAGCCTAGATGAGTAAGTGGGCCTAATGAGTGAGTTGGCCTAAATAGGTAATTAGGCCTAAATGAATATGAGGGTTTAATGCGTAAGTGGGCTTAGTGAGTAAGTAGCCCTAGATGAGTAAGTGAGCCTAATGAGTGAGTTGGCCTAAATACGTAATTAGGCCTAAATGAGTATGAGGGTTTAATGGGTAAGTGGGCTTAGTGAGTAAGTAGGCCTAGATGAGTATGTGGGCCTAATGAGTGAGTTGGCCTAAATAGGTATTTAGGCCTAAATGAGTATGAGGGTTTAATGCGTAAGTGGGCTTAGTGAGTAAGTAGGCCTAGATGAGCATGTGGGCCTAATGAGTGAGTTGGCCTAAAAAGGTAATTAGGCCTAAATGAGTATACGGGCCTAGAGAGCAAATGGACCTACTGACTAAGTAGGTCTGAATGAGTATGTGAGCGTAATGGGTAGGTGGGCTTAGTGAGTAAGTAGGCCTAGATGAGCATGTGGGCCTAATGAGTGAGTTGGCCTAAATAGGTAATTAGGCCTAAATGAGTATACGGGCCTAGAGAGCAAATGGACCTACTGACTAAGGAGGTCTGAATGAGTATGTGAGCGTAATAGGTATGTGGGCTTAGTGAGTAAGTAGGCCTAGATAGTATGTGGACCTAACGAGTGAGTTGGTCTAAATAGGTAATTAGGCCTAAATGAGTATGACGGTTTAATGCGTAAGTGGGCTTAGTGAGTAAGTAGCCCTAGATGAATAAGTGAGCCTAATGAGTGAGTTGGCCTAAATAGGTAATTAGGTCTAAATGAGTATGAGGGTTTAATGCGTAAGTGGGCTTAGTGAGTAAGTAGGCCTAGATGAGTATGTGGGCCTAATGAGTGAGTGGGCCTAAATAAGTAATTAGGCCTAAATGAGTATGAGGGTTTAATGCGTAAGTGGGCTTAGTGAGTAAGTAGGCCTAGATGAGTATGTGGGCGTAATGAGTGAGTTGGCCTAAATAGGTAATTAGGCCTAAATGAGTATGAGGGTTTAATGCGTAAGTAGGCTTAGTGAGTAAGTAGGCCTAGATGAGTAAGTGCGCTTAATGAGTGAGTTGGCCTAAATAGGTAATTAGGCCTAAATGAGTATGAGGGTTTAATGCGTAAGTGGGCTTAGTGAGTAAGTAGGCCAAGATGAGCATGTGGGCCTAATGAGTGAGTTGGCCTAAATAGGTAATTAGGCCTAAATGAGTATACGGGCCTAGAGAGCAAATGGACCTACTGACTAAGGAGGTCTGAATGAGTATGTGAGCGTAATAGGTAGGTGGGCTTAGTGAGTAAGTAGGCCTAGATAGTATGTGGGCCTAATGAGTGAGTTGGTCTAAATAGGTAATTAGGCCTAAATGAGTATGAGGGTTTAATGCGTAAGTGGGCTTAGTGAGTAAGTAGGTCTAAATGAGTATAAGGGCCTGAAGAATGTGGGCCTAGTGAGTAAGTTTGAGTAAATACATTTGTGAGGCTAAACTTATATAAATGTGTGAATCTATACGATGATATGTGCCCAATGAGTACGTGGACCTTTAGGAGTATGCTAGTGCTAATGGGTAAGTTGGCTTAGTGAGTACGTAGTCCTAAATGACTATATAAGCCAAATAAATGGACCTAAATGAGTATGTCGGTCTGGTATATATATGTCGGTAAGTATAAAGTAAGTATGTGGGCTTATTTAGGTGACTCGGTCGGTCTGTGTGATGCTACGGTTTACTTGAGTGAGATTAGCTTATCTGGGTCTTATTATCACTCTTTGATAGTTATAAGATATATTAAGCAAAGAATTCGCTTTGTATAGCTTGATGGAATAAAAGTTGTGTAACTACAAGTCCAGCTGAAGATGTGGGGTGTCTGCCTTAAGCGACTGTTAGCAGAACTGGTTAAGTAGGTAGCAGGCTTCTGTTTCCTCTGGATTTTCCTACATCATTTCCACACTCGTTTGACCGTCTGGGTGCATAACTGGTTTATGTCCGTGTCTTGGGGAATCGTTTCTCGGTAAAATGGTAAATATTGGAATAGCTTGCTATGCTGAGCAAATATCTTTAAAACACAGTTTATGCCTTAAACTCCTAGTCTTAGCTGCCAGTATTGTTACTCCCAATCTTATGCCTATCCTAATTTATCTCAATTTTGTGCGTGCATGCGATTGCGTGCGCGCGTGCGTGTATGTGTGCGTTTGCATGCGCGCGCGCGTGTGTGTGTATGTGTGTGTGTGTGTGTGTGCGTGCGTGTGTGTGCTTGTGTGTGCGTGCGGGTTCGTGTGTTGGTATGTTCCAGCTCCCCGCCTCCAAAAGGTAAATCTCGGGCGCAATTAATGACTTTTCGGCCTTCTTCCTGATGGACATACTTCAATGCAATTAAGAGTACTTTTCACAATTATATCTCGTATGCATCGTTTATTGCCTTTCGATATGTGTTAGTGCCATAGCATCCCATTTAATTACTTAATAGCTCTTCACGCTTTTTTATATTTTCTGATATGGCTGCTTCTAACCTCCCATCAATTGTTATCTGTAGGCCCAGATATTTATGCTTCTCCCATCTTCCAACATAAGGTGTTGTTGTGTTCCACCTGTACACATATACTCTGTAGGCCCAGATATTTATGTATCTCCCATCTTCCAACATAAGGTGTTGTTGTGTTCCACCTGTACACATATACTCTGTAGGCCCAGATATTTATGCTTCTCCCATCCCAACATAAGGTGTTGTTGTGTTCCACCTGTACACATATACTCTGTAGGCCCAGATATTTATGCTTCTCCCATCTTCCAACATAAGGTGTTGTTGTGTTCCACCTGTACACATATACTCTGTAGGCCCAGATATTTATGTATCTCCCATCTTCCAACATAAGGTGTTGTGTGTTCCACCTGTACACATATACTCTGTAGGCCCAGATATTTATGCTTCTCCCATCCCAACATAAGGTTTTGTTGTGTTCCACCTGTACACATATACTCTGTAGGCCCAGATATTTATGCTTCTCCCATCCCAACATAAGGTGTTGTTGTGTTCCACCTGTACACATATACTCTGTAGGCCCAGATATTTATGCTTCTCCCATCCCAACATAAGGTGTTGTTGTGTTCCAACTGTACACATATACTCTGTAGGCCCAGATTTTTATGCTTCTCCCATCCCAACATAAGGTGTTGTTGTGTTCCACCTGTACACATATACTCTGTAGGCCCAGATATTTATGCTTCTCCCATCCCAACATAAGGTGTTCTTGTGTTCCACCTGTACACATATACTCTGTAGGCCCAGATATTTATGCTTCTCCCATCCCAACATAAGGTGTTGTTGTGTTCCACCTGTACACCTATACTCTGTCGGCCCAGATATTTATGCTTCTCCCATCCCAACATAAGGTGTTGTTGTGTTCCACCTGTACACGTATACTCTGTAGGCCCAGATATTTATGCTTCTCCCATCCCAACATAAGGTGTTGTTGTGTTCCACCTGTACACATATACTCTGTAGGCCCAGATATTTATGCTTCTCCCATCCCAACATAAGGTGTTGTTGTGTTCCACCTGTACACATATACTCTGTAGGCCCAGATATTTATGCTTCTCCCATCCCAACATAAGGTGTTGTTGTGTTCCACCTGTACACGTATACTCTGTAGGCCCAGATATTTATGCTTCTTCCATCCCAACATAAGGTGTTGTTGTGTTCCACCTGTACACATATACTCTGTAGGCCCAGATATTTATGCTTTTCCCATCCCAACGTAAGGGGTTGTTGTGTTCCACCTGTACACATATACTCTGTAGGCCCAGATATTTATGCTTCTCCCATCCCAACATAAGGTGTTGTTGTGTTCCACCTGTACACATATACTCTGTAGGCCCAGATATTTATGCTTCTCCCATTCCAACATAAGGTGTTGTTGTGTTCCACCTGTACACATATACTCTGTAGGCCCAGATATTTATGCTTCTCCCATCTCAACATAAGGTGTTGTTGTGTTCCACCTGTACACATATACTCTGTAGGCACAGATATTTATGCTTTTCCCATCCCAACGTAAGGTGTTGTTGTGTTCCACCTGTACATTTATACTCTGTAGGCCCAGATATTTATGCTTTTCCCATCCCAACGTAAGGTGTTGTTGTGTTCCACCTGTACACATATACTCTGTAGGCCCAGATATTTATGCTTCTCCAATCCCAACGTAAGGTGTTGTTGTGTTCCACCTGTACACATATACTCTGTAGGCCCAGATATTTATGCTTCTCCCATCCCAACATAAGGTGTTGTTGTGTTCCACCTGTACACATATACTCTGTAGGCCCACGTACATCTTGAGCATTGTTGGTGCCACGCACTATTGTTTGAGCCCTTTAGTGACCTTAAAGCCTCTGGCCAAAACGTTCAAGTTATACTTTACTCTACCTATATTATATTTTAAGACGCGTGTGGTTAATAGATGGCTTAACTAGTTCGATCAGATATGGTCGCGTTTAACCTAGTGACGTCAGACCTTTTACGGTTGTAAAATTACAATAAATTCACGTTAGCAAACTCAAGACAGGTTTCCAACGTTCGACGGACAGGCTTAACTAGTTCGATCAGATATGGTAGCGTTTAACCTAGTGACGTCAGACCTTTTACGGTTGTAAAATTACAATAAATTCACGTTAGCAAACTCAAGACAGGTTTCCAACGTTCGACGGACAGGCTTAACTAGTTCGATCAGATATGGCCGCGTTTAACCTAGTGACGTCAGACCTTTTACGGTTGTAAAATTACAATAAATTCACGTTAGCAAACTCAAGACAGGTTTCCAACGTTCGACGGACATGCTATATTCGTTGTCTTGAGTCTGTTTGTGCCCTTTAGTGACCTTAAAGCCTCTGGCCAAAACGTTCAAGTTATACTTTACTCTACCTATATTATATTTTAAGACGCGTGTGGTTAATAGATGGCTTAACTAGTTCGATCAGATATGGTCGCGTTTAACCTAGTGACGTCAGACCTTTTACGGTTGTAAAATTACAATAAATTCACGTTAGCAAACTCAAGACAGGTTTCCAACGTTCGACGGACAGGCTATATTCGTTGTCTTGAGTCTGTTTGTGCCCAACGTTGCCCTCTCGAGTAATCGATATTTTAAACGTTTTATTATCCTTTCCTATTGTTATTGGACCGGCTTGACACGCTACCTTGGGTCGCCTCCAGACATTTCACATGCAGGTATCTTTTACTAAGTAAGAAACAAAATAACTAAGTTTTGGGTTTAGATTAAATTTTTTATTTTCTATTTTTCACGAAATTAAATGACCTTTAGAGAAACTTTTCATCATTTTCGGAAAAAATCAGTTTTCATAAGTAAATAATTTACAATTTTTAGAAATTCTTTCTGTTTCACAAGAACTTCATTAAACAAAAATTCATTAACTAAAGCAAAGTAATCCTAGATAATTATAGCTGAGAGTATCTAGCATTTAGTTAAGCCAGCACATTACGATAGTTTTAATAAAACAATGTCCGCTTTAAAGATGGCGGAAGCACTTGAACTCATAACGCTAATCTTAATGTTCAGGAATTAAGGTCTCCAAGTTCAGTCATGTGCACAGACTGTAATGGAAGACTATATTGTTAGTTATACGTAGGCTACTTGTTACCATTTACAATATCAACTCGTCCCGTCTCTCCATCTAGAACGTTGATTCTAGTTCATGGCTTATCTTATAACTTCAAATGTTTGCCGTTTATTTATCGCATCTCGTCTCTAAACATTTACAAAATCTACAAAACTATTGCTGAGTTTTGTTATCAGTTTGTGTCACTAACTAGGTTATGTAGAAAAGTTATTATTTAATATTACGTTAATATAATAACTTGTTTTAATAATACTGTAACTGGCAAGGCCCCCCTCATGATCGACAAAGGCGCACGTCCTGACAATTTTACTAAAACTTACGCGTTAGAACGGACACAACAGCCACACTTTATAGGTAAAGACATGAACTTTCAAAGAAGTGAATTGTCTAGAAATGACGAGAAATGCTTAGAAGCGGCAAGTCGATATATAAAGGTATTATTAGGAGTAGATTATTATGTACAAACCTATTGTAAAGGTTCAGTTAGCGAATCATTGTTTGTAATGTGAAGAGAGTAAAAGCCTTAGTGATATACAGTGAGAGTGCGTGTGACGTATGAATAGCCTATTGGCGATCACAGAAGTTATTATAAAACCGGATTAAAACAGTGTTTGGACGCTTTTATAAATGCTGGATTTGTAAATATAAATTAGAAAATAATTAATAAATCTAGAATTGCATTTTAATTCTTTGAACACCTGTATGCACGTAACAATACCGTCTGATAATAAAGTACTCTTATAACATGCATTTTAAAAATCCTTATCAATCGAAATGGCATATTTCAGTTTATTTCCTGTAATGTACGGTAAATGCAATAAAAATAAATTTAAAAAAAATATATAAAACACATTTATGCTTTACGAAATATTATTTTAAAATAATAACATTGAATTATAAGTAATATATATTATTATATGTAATATTAAATATGATATTTTCTTACACGAAAAATATATCATTTTAACGGCGATATTTTAATATTAATAGTATTGTATATGTTTTTAATAATATATATTATTAAAAAATCATGTATATATATATTATTTTAACAGGGATATTTTAATGCATTAATAATATTATTAATACTATTTTATTACTAATAATATTATATATATATATATATATATATATATATATATATATATATATATATATATATATATATTAAAATAATATTTATATATGTATATAGTAATATATTATATCATTTTTGTTATTATTTTATAAGGTAAAGTACAATAATATATTAACAGTGGGTTTTATATTAATAATATAGTATATTTATTAATATACATATTTCATAACATATAATATTATTTAATGTTATGTATAGTATTTAAATATGTTTTTATTTTTAATAGATAAAATGCAATAATATTTCACTTAATAATAATAAAAAAATATAGCCAACGTATTATAAAAAATACACATTTAGTAATATATATAAAATTCATATAATAATAATATTCTTTATATTACTTTTTCAATAGATTTTGATATAATAATATCTTAACATTAATAATATTGTATGTATAAAAAAATTCATAGTATGTATTAGTATTTAGTATTAATATATATTAGATCCCAAAATATTTTATTTTTTAAAACATATAATGTAGTAATATTTCAGCTGGGTAATATTAATATTAATGAAATTTTATAAGCATTATAAATAATATATTGAATAATGTTACAAATGCTACTATATGATGTATTTAATATATAAATATTATGCCGCACCGGTAGAGTAGCAACGTTTATTCTGTCCCCAGCCTTCTTTCTACACGTGGGCAGTGCAAAGGGGATGAACGCAACACACAGACATACTTAAAGGTATGCTGTCCTGCACAATTGCTCTTCCTTCTAGTTCAAATGCAAATTCTCTAAGTTTATCTGTTATTAATGTTTCCAAGCCATTTGGAGACTTTAATGCTTCCCGTCTATTTATTAATGGACAGTCAAGCCCTCTTTTAACATTAGTAGGAGAGCGACCCCCCCCCATAGTAGTGGCTCAATAAATTAATTTTTATCTTACTGTGTTTTAAGAAAGTACCGAATATTGATGTATATTTTAATAATAATGAAAATTAGTGGCATATTGTCAAAACTGATTTCAAAGTAATGTGTAAAAATGCCTGTAAATTCATTCTTTCTATTCTACCAACGATATCTCAACACATATTTGTTATATTATAAAGTCTAAAAACTCTACTAGCCAAACATCATATATCTTGTCGTCCTAACATTTGTACGGTAATAACTAAATATGTTATGTTTTACGTGTAAACAGGTGTAATGTGTATAATGAAGGGATTTCATTTCATATTTAACACTTAAATAATCGATAATAATTGTTAAATTTCATTGTGAAAAATCCCATTCACAATGGCTTTATTCTATGATAATTGATTATTTATTACTCTATACAGATTTGTTTTAATACATAAATTGATAATTAAATGTCAGAAGCTGGGAATAGCGAATCTGGAAAGTACCGTGAATTATAAATAGGCTCACCCCCGATTTTAGCGTCGAAGTGACAAGGTCGTCATTACCGGATCAAACTAATTTTAATCGAAAGTATATGACTTGTGAATTTTTCTGTACAAAGTTACCGCAAATTACCCCATCGGAACATATTTAAAATAACGAAAACTGTCATTTTTTATATTTTCTAAATTTAGTGAAATTTTAAGTTTAACTCGTCATATCTCGGCTGTTTACTTAAATAATATTTACTTTAAAATCATCACCTGATAATACTTTATTGCAAAAAAAAACAAAGTTCACAGATAACCTACATATTATTTAATTACTAATCTGTATTAAAGAAAAATTCACAATCACAATATAAAATTATATTACACAATATCAAGAGCACAGTGGTACAATATAGTACAATAAAAATATTGAAAAGAACCCCAATACCACAAAAATAATCAAAAATAACAAATAAGACAAGTTACTTAAGATTAAATTTAATCTTAAGTAACTTGTCTTATTTGTTATTTTTGATTATTTTTGTGGTATTGGGGTTCTTTTCAATATTTTTATTGTAATAAAATTATATATTGTTAAATATTCCGGAGAGACGTTGCCTGTGTTTTATACAATTCCCTAATATCATACGCATAATAACACTACAAATTTTTGCGATTTAATCGTGAACTGTTCATACATAGAGCAAACTTGTTTGTGCATGTCAGCAAGAGCGGCGAATGTCGCGTGCGTATTACTGGTTTCAAAAATTTAAATAAAATTAAATTCTATTAAGAAATAAAATGAATAAAGATGACAACATTAACTTTATCATGATTTATTCAACTTTATTTTCTGTAATTAATACATATATTTAAAGTATCAATATAATAATAATGTAAGCCATAAAGATGATATAAAATGCTCTGCTTTTGTGACCGTATCAGACAGGCGGATTCTGTCGCTTACGCGCGCACAAAATATAAATTGTTACAACTTTTTAACGAAATTATATAAAAACGCAAAACTTTCCAAAAATTAACTTTAGGTTATCAGCAATAATGTACAATTTATAAAGTATTAAAATTCTAAAGTTTGTAACACAATTTAATTAAAAAAAGTGCCTATAAATTACTGAAAATTACAACCAAATCCTTCATTTTGTTGCAGTTGAATATTATTATTTCTAATTTATACCTTCATTTAGTACATTATCAAAAGATGATCCAGTTAAAATTTTAGACTAATATACCCAAAAACAGCCGAGATATGACGAGTTAAACTTAAAATTTCACTAAATTTAGAAAATATAAAAAATGACAACTTTCGTTATTTTAAATATGTTCCGATAGGGTAATTTGCGGTAACTTTGTACAAAAAAATTCTCAAGTCATATACTTACGATTAAAATTAGTTTGATCCGGTAATGACAACCTTGTCACTAGTTCGATTTCTATATCGTTTTTTGGGGGTGAGCTGCACGCCTATTTATTATAACTGACATTGAATAAATTTATTTCTTCAAGTAGGATAAATCGAAAGTGGTATTATGTTTTAAAATATTTGTTGCTACATATAAATATATATATATATATATATATATATATATATTTATATATATATATATATATATTATTATACTTCGTTTGAGAGGTTCTATATAATCTGGCATAGCTATGAAGAAATGTTATGATGATAAATCCTCTGACAGATTATGGCAATCAGTTCGTAAACATAAAAATATATTATATAAATAATGTGTTAATTTTAAGTAGTATTTACTATTTGTATTTGTTGAGCGTTAGATTATATTAATTACCCATGCCATAAATTATTGTAATTTTAAAAGCTAGTGTTTTATTTTAGCTGTATTTGTTGAGCGTTAGATTATATTAATTACCCATGCCATAATTTATTGTAATTTTAAAACCTAGTGTTTTATTTTAGCTGTATTTGTTGAGCGTTAGATTATATTAATTACCCATGCCATAAATTATTGTAATTTTAAAACTCAGTGTTTTATTTTAGCTGTATTTGTTGAGCCTTAGATTATATTAATTACCCATGCCATAATTTATTGTAATTTTAAAACCTAGTGTTTTATTTTAGCTGTATTTGTTGAGCGTTAGATTATATTAATTACCCATGCCATAATTTATTGTAATTTTAAAACCTAGTGTTTTATTTTAGCTGTATTTGTTGAGCTTTAGATTATATTAATTACTTTAATAAAATTAATAATTTTAATAATAAAATTAATAAATTTAGGCCAACTGACTGTAATGTACGATAAATGAAAAAGTAAAATTTCGTAATATATATCTGGTCATTATCGTATATATTAACGTTTTTTGAATATACAATAGAATTGTAATCGTTTTCATTAATTGTATAATCTTAATTCTTAGAAAGTGTGCGCACATGGGTTTGATCCGGAGAATTATTATATTGAACTTAGCTAGATAGGAATTAAAAACATATCCAGTACCAAATTGAACGATTGTTTTTTTAATGTGTTTTGAAGCTTTGAGGCTGGCATCACTATAGAAATATATTTTGATAAATACATGATTTCGGTGTCTTGCCCAAGTTTTGTTCTTGTAAAAAGACTGGTAGCTTAGTAAAGTAAAATAATTATGTAAAGTTTTGTTAAACATTTGTAATGCAATCAGTAATATCAGGATTTGCAGATAGTTTACAATATTCAACCTAACACTTAATGAATTTAGACTTTATTGTTTGTTTTCTCTTCTTTATTTAACGAAGACCTTTGTCCTGCAAGAAATAATGTATGTATTTGACAATTCCGAGTAGTTCTATGCGGCAACGTTTATTAATGTATTTTATTCAGTCATACTTGAGAATCTTTTCTGTTATATTCTTTCTACGATATTTCAATATTTTCCTTTACATCGTTCGAAGATTCAGACACCTGGTTTTTCCTTGGCCTGCTTAGAATTGTTTTGGCTCTGAAGACCCAGTCGTTGAAGCTTTTAGTCGTTACAGGGAACACCAGGATCCTATCCTTTACCTTGATCCTACAACTTCGGACCGCAGTGAATGTGAGATTTTGTGGTATTTTACCTGGATAGAGGGCTCTCATGGATCCCCCGTGACTTGAGCAATCGATGTAGCAAGATACTGGATATGTTGAGAGATACTAGTGGTACTAATGTGGGAGAAGTTAGAGCTTATGTGCTCCGTCATCGGCCAACTCCTTGATTCAGTACATCACTCTGGACGTAGACTTGCTACTGGTGCTTTTAGATTAAGCCCAACCTCCAGTATTCTCGTTGAGGCGGGGGAATCACCTCTTTTATGACGACGACAAATGCTTCAAATATCATATTACACTGGTCTTCGAAGCAAACCTAAACATCCGGCATTCAAAGCAGTTTTCCTTAACGATCTTACTGCTAACTTCAGCATAGGAAATTTGAACAGTCTTAAGAACCTTGCAACTACCACCTGTATTAGAACGAACATTTTGATACATCCCTCCATGGAGAATAAAAATGCTTTGACTTCTCATTGTCCAGGTATCTAAGACACAATACTCCTGACGTTATTTATTGACAGGAGTTTTTGCAGATTCATCGAACTCAACAACATACTGTGACTATTTTTACAGATGGTTTAAAACTGGACAATGGGATAGAATGTGCATTTTATATGGAAGGACAAACCTACTCCTACGGATGCCCTCAGAGTGTAGCGTTTTTACTGTAGAATTTTATGACATTTTCCAAGCTTTATCCAATTATCTTGTGTGTTCCGATCCTAAAAGTGCTCTCCAGGCTATTCGGGGAATGTACGCTGGGGACATCCTGTGCTCAATACACAGGCTCCAATTAAGGGGTGTCGAGGTGTCACTTCTCTGGGTGCCTCGTCACTGCGGAATAATCGCAAACACAAAAGCAGATGAAGGTGCCAAACACAACGTGTGATGGCATCAGATTTTGCATGCAGTGTTAAAAATACACTATTACTTGCTTGAAGAATGGCAAAATATAAATGGAAACAAGCTGAGGGACATGAATAATACCGTCCGACCAAGGCGGTTATCTGTTCGTTCGAATCGTAGGGAGGAAGTGGTGGTTACTCGACTTCGCACCAGCTACTTTTTGTTAACGCATGGATGGTTGTTACGACATGAGGAGCCACCACTATATCAGTTTTGTGGACATACCATCACAGTCTAGCTTATTCTGCTTGAGTGTGATGAATTAACCTTCGAGGGAGTTTAAGGGCGGTTTTGAGGGACGATGTCACGGCTATCGAACGAATCATTGGCTTCTTAGGCCAGCTGAATATATATAATAATATCTAAATCATTGTTTATAAATTTTTATGCACTTTAATTTAGAATTTGTCGAACTTAATATTGTAATACTATTTTATTATTTTTGTTCGTCTAGATAACTGAAATTAGTTTTAACTCTATTTGTATTTTGTTTAGTTTTAGTTATTTAAATTACATTTTTAAATAAAAACAAAATATTAGTTAGGCGATGATAACCATGTTAGCCTGGAAGAAATACATAAATAAACATCTTTAAAAAATAATGTTATGTTTATATATATCGTCGAGGTAAGTTTTAACGGCTTCATAATTTGTCATTTAGAATAATTTTGTTCATATTAAGAAAATATTTTTGGCTGTTTTTGTAAAAGTTTAATGTGAAGGTTTATGTATGTATATTTTCATTCTGTAATGTCCTACAATCCCTATAGGTGTGAGGGCAGTGTAATACCAAAGTACCCAGTTGTTGTAAATGTTAATATTCACATGATAGGAGCAAAAACAGCTGGAATTCCTTTATGTGTAGACAATTCCTTCTCCATTTTAGTAGGTTCCAAGCCGTAATGCCTTATTGAAGGCCATTCAGCAATTCCATGGTTACTTCGCTATTTTTAACCTCATTGAAAGCGGTCCTTGAGTTTCATTCTGTCCTTAAACCTTACTTTTTACCTGGGTGTTGGTACACATCTGTTGCTTGGGTTTACCGAAGATTTCTTTAGGAAGGTTTCGAAGAGTTGGCGCTAACTTATCCCTGCATAAAGTGAAAGCATTGGATGTCCCTACCAAGCCCTCCTATATTTAATACAAGTACAAATATAAACAAAGTTAATAGACCAGTAGAAGATAGTGCATTTGATAGCCACCTTAGTTGCTAAAGTCATGTGGAATATTACATTTATGTTATCCTTCTAATCCATGTAACCGGTATTTATTTTCTTTCAACCACGTAAGCAATTTCGTTAGGTATAGCCTATTTTAATATAGGTATGCAGTAATCTATCCTAGCTGGATACTTTATAGGTATACGAGTATATAGAGTTATAGTAATGTTAAATGAAATAGTGAAATAATGTCCTACACTCCATATAAGTGTGTGCTCGGTATAATGCCAAAGTGCCGAAACGTGTTGCACGTAAATGGTGCATGATTTTTAATAAAAGTGATATTTCCCAAAATATTATCATTTTTCATGTCACCATTAAGTTTATATACTTTTCAAAGCATTTTGCTAGTTTCAGCTTAAAATAATCGAAGTAAAAGATTGATTTTGTGAGGTTTTAGTTGACATAGAAGGGGAGAGAATAATTTTTTTACCAAAATTTAATTTGTTTGGGGCGTGAAAGGAACGTTGTTTTAATTTTTTTTCATATTCGGTTTGAGTTTCTGCATCAACCGGTAAACTATTCTTACGTGGTTAACCGAGGTTATTTACGTGGCTAATGGAAATAAATATCATTAAATCTAATAAATTTCCGATATTGCTGTCTGGAAATAAATGATGTGGTATATATTCCCGCTTAGCTGTCTAGGAATTGTCGTAGCGTGATTTCGTGTACTTAATAGTCTAATGATTGACGGTTAGTTAGTATGAATGCTTCATGTATGTAATCTACGTGTACTACAGAACACACACTCTTCCCCGTTAGTAAGTATAACTGTCACCGTGATCACTTGTTTGACCTTATAGGTTGCATTGAGTGCCAGAGCTTGAGTCGTGGTTTGGGCCATAAGCTCCCCTATTCTGAAACGCATAGAACAGTGCTTGCCGAGACCCTTCGTCTCTCTAAGTAGGTCTCATACTGGGCTGGAACACGATTGGAAACACCTCTGATGCACATTTCTATTACCAAGTTATCATCGTCAGAGGCATGTCCAGTTTGTATTGTTGGTCGTTCCTCTGTCTGTACTTGGTAACAAAGATGTACAACGAATAAAATAACAAAATCTGTGGTTAGAGGTTTTTGAGCATTTATTGTTATTATTTAATAACAGCACGTTACTACAAATAATTAGTGGACGAATCTAGACACGAATAACATACACTTTATTTATGTTCATTTATGAAAAAGTTATTAATTTTTTTGAAAAATATTCAAAATTAAATTTAACTTAAAAAAATTAACGAAATATGTAATTATAAACTTTCTATACAGCCTTTTTGTTTTCTAAATTAACTCAAACATAGGCGTACATCTTTTGCTGAAAAGGGTGAACAGATTTTAATTTATCATACAAACTGAAACGGTTTACTTGTGAAGTAAGAATTGTGGAAAAGACGACGTGCTATGAAATCGCCAATCATGTAATTACAATTAATGGTTTTAAATATTCAGCAATTTTTTTATTTCATTCAATTCCTTTTATTAGTTCACACACTCTCTCTCTCTCTCTCTCTCTCTCTCTCTCTCTCTCTCTATATATATATATATATATATATATATATATATATATATATATATATATATATATATATCTTCTATAAATACTTTCTACCCAACATCCTACTTAAATACTTCCACTCAAGTTCAAATACAGTTTTTAAAACTTGTAATGGATGGAAATTGGTGTTAATATAGTTCTTTTTAATATATTAATTCAGTAATTAAAGTTAATTAATTAATTTTAGTTTTCTACGGAAGAAAAACATTTGACAAGAGGCAAGGTACGCAATATAGTTATTTACCCTAGTTGGTTTAAACATATGACTTCATAAAACAGCTGATTTTGCGTTAGAGAATATATAGTAGAACAGCTGTATTAATGCTTAGGTTATGTTTCTTTATTTAGGTTAATTATAACTATTTAACAAAAATTAACTAAAATAAAATTTTTAGTGTTGACTTTAAAAATTGTTAGTTCATATTACTTTTTATTTTTTTTTTCTAATGAACG
>JBAIZL010000021.1:1466164-1468664 GCA_036971475.1 Prosapia bicincta | reverse complement strand
TAAACTTGTAGTGGATGAAACTGGATGTTAACATGAGTTTTTCAAATAATATTTCATTATTTAAAGGTAAAGAATTAATTTTAGTTTTGTGTGGAAGAAAAACGTTTCAAAATAGGAGCGAGGTATGTAATATAGTTGTTTCCTCTTAAAAAACGTGATAACATTCACAAAACAGCTGATTATATGTTATAGGTTATGTGGTACAACAGCTATTCTAACGCATAGGTCATGTTACTTTATTTATCCTAATTATAATTATTTAATATAAAGTAACTAAATTAAAATGTTTTGGTTGACCTAATTAGGTAATAACTTGAAATGTTTTCGTTATATTACTTGTTTTAAAAGAAGAGTAGAGCTAAAATAAACTCACATTTCAAGACGGAAACGGAAGCCTCTATGTAGAAAAGAGCTACCATTGTTGTCGTATATTGGCTGAGAACAGAATTCCTCCAGCTGATAGTCTCAAGTCTCAACTTTGAATTGTTCGTAACAATAATTAATAAAATGATTCACCAGCCTGGAATATCCGTCAATTAAAACTTGCCGAGTAGCTCAAACTCCAGCGTACGACGCGGTCTTTAATTAAAATATGTCACAATTTCCTTGACGCGTTTGTTGGACGCCATGTTGTATCCCTTAAGTGCTTGAAAGCATCGGGGTAACTTTCCTCCATTGTAATTGGTCGCTCTTAAATAATGCTAAACTTTATACCGCATGTTATACGATTCCGTGGCTGTTTATATATGTTTTGTTCACATACATGAAAATAGGTTGTAGAAAATATAGTTTAAAGTTCCAAGTTGGTGAATAAAGTGCAATTTTAGTGAACCTCTTATAGTTCAGTTCAAGTTGGACTTTGTTTGGTAAACTTGTTATGTTTTATAAAATTGGTTTTAGACCAATTATATAATGTTATCACATATAATAATGTTAAATTATTTATAATTTTAATGAGAGAGAGAGAAAGAGAGAGTGAGAGAGAGAGAGGAGAGAGAGAGAGAAAGAGGGAGAGAGACCACTCGTTATTGCTTCTAAACTTTACAATACTGTAAATTTGTGACAGTATTGGCTTACCGTATGCGCCAGAACAAACAGAACTGAAACAGTTGTAAGATTGTATTTTATTTACATAGTTTTACAAACACATACAAGTAAAAGGAAGCTAAATCGGTTAGACTCTGGTATAAACATGTTCTATATGACCTTCGTTCAATTGGATCCAGCTCTCGCACCGTTCTTGAATCTTTTGCATTATTTTTTCCTGTAGTTGAAGGATCGTGGCTGGTAAATATTCTCCTTCATCACTCCCCAGACAAAGGCGTCAGGTGGGGGAAGTGGGCTGGGCAAGGAAAGCTTGTTCAAAGGGAGATGAAGCGCGGTTGCCAACAATTTTTTGAAGGAAGCATTGTTATATAAGGCAGTGAGGCTGGTTGCGCTATCTTGCTGGAACCATTGTATATATATATATATATATATATATATATATATATATATATATATACAACCATATATATATATATATATATATATATATATATATTTAAAACAACATAGGTTCTTCAATTACAAGAATATTCTTTATTTCTATTCATATTCATAATCATTTCACATGAATATAAATACAGAATATTCTTGTATTTGAAGAACCTATGATGTTTTAAATATATATATATATATATATATATATATATATATATATATATATATATATAGTTCAAATCTTCAATCGTTAAGAAAATTCCTTTTATTCTTCCACACTAATTCAACACAATTTTTTAAAACTTATAGTGAATAAAACTTAGTGTTAATAAAGATTTTTTCAAATATTAATTAATTAATTAAATTTAATAATTAATTAATTTTATTTTTATTTAGGAAAAAACGTTTAAAAAAAGTGGGAAGATATGTATTATTGTTATTTCGTCTCATTTGACTTAGCATAAGTGGGATAACATATATCATAAACAGCTGATTTTATGTTATGAGTTAAGTGGTGGAACAGCTGTTTTAACGCATAGGTTATGTTACCTTATTTACATAAATTGTAATTATTAAAAAGAAGAAAATAAAGTAAAATATTTCTTTGTTGATCTAAGTAAAAATTGGCTATAAATTGTTTTTGTTTATATCTCTTGTAACCGGGATTTAACCTAACCCGATAGCTATCCATTCGCCTACATATGGCTTCTAAGAACGTCTTTAGTCTTTGAAAATTCTCGCAATTGTTACCGAAATTATGACATTGTTTCATTAGAAAATATGATAAATATTGGATAACAGATGCTGACTTAATATTCTAGAACTAAATAATCAGACCATTTTGGCAAGTTTGCATTTCGGCTTATTTGTTACTTCCTCTTAAACATTGTTTCCTCTATGTATAAGAAAGTACTACTGTAGACAAGCGGAAGTCTTGCTTTTGGCTGAAACCCAACAAGGCTTAGCAGAGGATATAAATTCTGATCGAAATTTAAAATTAACTTTTTTTAGGCTGAGT
>JBAIZL010000021.1:1456164-1458664 GCA_036971475.1 Prosapia bicincta | reverse complement strand
GTTTTATAAATCAATCTTTACATGTTCTGAAATTTAGTTTAATTTGGACTTGTTAAATTTATTTTGGTTCTGAATTATAAACATAAAATCAATTTATATTTTAAGTATCTAGAAATGCCTTTTCGTTTAAAACTATAAAATGTTTCTAAAAGCTTTTTAAAAAAAAATCATGGATGCTTTGAGAGTGCCTCGTTTCTATCTCATCGTTTCTAACTCAAATAGCAACAAGTGAAACTCTTATGAGTTTGAAATTTATAAATTTATTTACTGAAGTTCAAAGATGGAAGCATTTATTCTAAACGTATACCTATTGTACAATGGGAACAAGTAGTATAGAATGTATAGGCTCAGGACTCCAATGCACTGCACACGACTATAATATCTCGTATCTATTTAACTTACTCCTTTTATCGTCGACATTTCTGCTTCGCGGGAATATTACGGTTACTCTCAAACATAAATTAAACCAATAGACACTTTCAATACATATATATATATATATATATATATATATATATATATATATATAAATATAAAATACGTTTTCTTGTTTAATAATTTAAAACAACATAGGTTATTCAAATACAAGAATCTTGTATATACATAATAATTGTGTATTCAAATACATTATTCTTGTATTTGAATAACCTATGTTGTTTTAAAGTTTTTAATATATATAACTTCTGAGTTATTTTTTTTAAACATGTACATTTCTAAATGTTAACAATTTTAGGTTAAAATAGTTTTTCGTATCATTGTGGTAGTTTTTAGGAAGAAAATATTAAGTGTGGATAATAATAAACTCAGTTATTGAGGTTAGGAAAAATTTAATTTTGTATTGTTTCAAACAACTTTTTGTGTTTAGGTTTAAGGTAAATACAACAAATGTACAAAGTTATGAAAATGACAAAATTATATAAAGTAATAATTTGACGCCTAAATAGCTGTCAAAAAGTAATTTTGAAAACATTAAGTCATTTTTTACCTAGGTAAACAAAGAAAAAAGTTTTTGGGTTACTTTTTTTAATAATCAAAATTACTGTAATGTAATGTAATATACTTATGGCAGCTTCACAATATTAAGTGGCATGATAGAAAGCGAAATTACATAATAATATTATTTAATGACTTATTATTTGAAAATAAATGTAATAACATTGAGTGTCGTCCACTAAAAGTTAAAAATTATATTTGAACTTGTGTGGATGAATAAAAATAATTTTATCACCGATTGAAAATTTGAACAAGATATAAACAGAATCACTGCAGGCCGATGCAGACAACAAACTTCAAACATTTTTACACTTTTGTTAATAATGCGTATATTGACTGTACTTATACGAATTCGATACTAACACAACATATGCCAATTTATTTGCTTTTCGGTAAAAACTAAGTAATTTATTCTCTTAAAAGAAGCCTGATTTTGTGCGTTTGAGACGGGCAAGGGATACGAGACGGTAATATATTAGCGATGTGCTTAACAGGACTAGTGGACAAAACCCCAAACCTAGGATACTGGGGTAGCTCTGGTCAGCTGGATAACTTGTAAACCCACTTAGGCCTGTTTCCTAGGAACTTTCCCACAAAACCTGATCGATCAGTGCAACTCCGTTTGCATCTACTTGCGTCGCACCTGTTGCTAATTTACATTCGAAAACTTAACCTAAACTACACAAACATGTTTACAATTTGCTATCAAATTCTTTCATCAGCATAAATCTCATGTTTGAATAGTTTACTTTTGAGAATTAAATTCTGGTCGTCAAGAAAAAAATAGTGTACATTTGAAACAACTCAAAACTTGTTACATACTCTAAATCTCTCACAAGATATGGCCAAGAGAAAATAGAAAACAAATTATTTATTCGTTCACTTGGAATTTTCTTGCATACATTTTTTGTTGATATCTTGTTTTATTTTACTCAAACGATAAACAAGATAAGATAAGATAAACAAGAAACGATAAAACAAAATGGAGAGTAGAGTATTTTTCAATTCTTTCTTTTTGTTCACACTCTCTCTTTATATATCTTGTTAATATATTCAATCGAAAATAAAATACTTTTTAAACATTAACTCCAGTTTCAAATAGATGTTTTCACTTCACTTGTTCTATACACTTGTAGTGAATTACACTTGATGTTAATACAGTTTTTCAGATAATAATTTATTATTTAAATTTAATGAATTATTTGTAGTTTTATATGGCAGAAAAACGTTACAGAAAAGGGTAAAATTATGCAATATAGTTATTTCGTCCCATTTGGCTTGAAATAAGCGATAGCATATGTTTTTATAAAACATCCGATTTTATGTTATAGGTTGTGGTAGAACAGCTGTTTTAACCCATAGGCTATGTTAATTTATTTATATAAATTGTAATTATTTAATACAAGTAACTAAAATAAAATTTTTTTTGGTTGACCTAGGTTTCGATTATCTTACTTTTTTTTATATGATTTGTTTATAAATTGGCTTTATGTTTTATAGTAATATA
>JBAIZL010000021.1:1418664-1451164 GCA_036971475.1 Prosapia bicincta | reverse complement strand
ACCGGGCTCTACCTTCTTACAGTCGGCCAGTAATTACCCAGTTCTACCTTGAAAGGACTGGAAAATAATTACCGGGCTCCACCTACTTATAGCCGGCCAATAATTACTAACTTCTACCTAGAAAGGACTGGAAAATAATTACCGGGCTCTACCTTCTTACAACCGGCCAGTAATTACCCCGTTCTACCTGGAAAGGACTGGAAAATAATTACCAGGCTCTACCTACTTATAGCCGGCCAGTAATTACCCAGTTCTACCTAGAAAGGACTGGAAAGTAATTACCGAGCACTACCTTCGGACAGCCGGCCAATAATTACAGATTTCTAGCTTGGGAGAGCCGGCTAACAGTTACCGAGCACTACCTTCGGACAGCCGGCCAATAATTACAGATTTGAAGCTTGGGAGAGCCGGCTAATAGTTACCGAGCACTACCTACGGACAGCCGGCTAATAATTACAGATTTCTAGCTTGGGAGAGCAGGCTAATAGTTACCGAGCACTACCTTCGGACAGCCGGCCAATAACTACAGATTTCTAGCTTGGGAGAGTCGGCTAATAGTTACCGAGCACTACCTTCGGACAACCGGCTAATACTTACAGATTTCTAGCTTGGGAGTGCCGGCTAATAATTACCGAGCACTACCTTCAGACAGCCGGCTAATAATTACAGATTTCTAGCTTGGGACAGCCGGCTAATAATTACCGAGCACTACCTTCAGACAGCCGGCTAATAATTACAGATTTCTAGCTTGGGAGAGCCGGCTAATAATTACCGAGCACTACCTTCAGGCAGCCGGCTAATAATTACAGATTTCTAACTTGGAAGAGCCGGCTAATAATTACCGAGCACTACTTTCGGACAGCCGGCTAATAGTTACCGAACACTATCTTCGGACAGCCGGCTAATAATTACAGATTTCTAGCTTGGGAGAGCCGGCTAATAATTACCGAACACTATCTTCGGACTGCCGGCTAATACTTACAGATTTCTAGTTTGGGAGAGCCGGCTAATAATTATCGAGCACTACCTTCGGACAGCCGGCTAATAATTACAGATGTCTAGCTTGGGAGAGCCGGCTAATAATTACCGAGCACTACCTTCAGACAGCCGGCTAATACTTACAGATTTCTAGCTTGGGAGAGCTGGCTAATAAAACCGAGCACTACCTTCGGACAGCCGGCTAATAATTACCGAACACTATCTTCGGGCAGCCGGCTAATACTTACAGATTTTTAGCTTGGGAGAGCCGGCTAATAGTTACCGAGCACTACCTTCGGACAGCCGGCCAATAATTACAGATTTCTAGCTTGGGAGAGCCGGCTAATAATTACCGAGCACTACCTTCGGACAACCGGCTAATACTTACAGATTTCTAGCTTGGGAGTGCCGGCTAATAATTACCGAGCACTACCTTCAGACAGCCGGCTAATAATTACAGATTTCTAGCTTGGGAGAGCTGGCTAATAAAACCGAGCACTACCTTCGGACAGCCGGCTAATACTTACAGATTCCTAGCTTGGGAGAGCCAGCTAATAATTACCGAGCACTACCTTCGGACAGCCGGCTAATAATTACCGAGCACTATCTTCAGACAGCCGGCTAACACTTACAGATTTCTAGCTTAGGAGAGCCGGCTAATAGTTACCGAGCACTACCTTCGGACAGCCGGCTAATAATTACAGATGTCTAGCTTGGGAGAGCCGGCTAATAATTACCGAGCACTACCTTCAGACAGCCGGCTAATACTTACAGATTTCTAGCTTGGGAGAGCTGGCTAATAAAACCGAGCACTACCTTCGGACAGCCGGCTAATAATTACCGAACACTATCTTCGGGCAGCCGGCTAATACTTACAGATTTTTAGCTTGGGAGAGCCGGCTAATAGTTACCGAGCACTACCTTCGGACAGCCGGCCAATAATTACAGATTTCTAGCTTGGGAGAGCCGGCTAATAATTATCGAGCACTACCTTCGGACAGCCGGCTAATACTTACAGATTCCTAGCTTGGGAGAGCCAGCTAATAATTACCGAGCACTACCTTCGGACAGCCGGCTAATAATTACCGAGCACTATCTTCAGACAGCCGGCTAACACTTACAGATTTCTAGCTTGGGAGAGCCGGCTAATAGTTACCGAGCACTACCTTCGGACAGCCGGCTAATAATTACAGATGTCTAGCTTGGGAGAGCCGGCTAATAATTACCGAGCACTACCTTCAGACAGCCGGCTAATAATTACCGACCTCTACCTTCATACAGCTGAGCAACAATTACTTACCTTTAGCTTAGTAAAGCTGAGCAATAATTACTTACCTTTAGCTTCGTAAAGCTGAGCAATAATTACTTACCTTTAGCTTCGTAAAGCTGAGCAATAATTACTTACCTTTAGCTTCGTAAAGCTGAGCAATAATTACTTACCTTTAGCTTCGTAAAGTTGAGCAATAATTACTTACCTTTAGCTTCGTAAAGCTGAGCAATAATTACTTACCTTTAGCTTCGTAAAGCTGAGCAATAATTACTTACCTTTAGCTTCGTAAAGCTGGGCAATAATTACTTACCTTTAGCTTCGTAAAGCTGAGCAATAATTACTTATCTTTAGCTTCGTACAGCTGAGCAATAATTACTTACCTTTAGATTCGTAAAGCTGAGCAATAATTACTTACCTTTAGCTTCGTAAAGCTGAGCAATAATTACTTACCTTTAGCTTCGTAAAGCTGAGCAATAATTACTTACCTTTAGCTTCGTAGAGCTGGAAAACTATACGGGACCTCTACCTTCGTACAGGTCAAACCTTCCCCTTCTGTGATCCAAAGTTATATCCTCAAAGTAGTTGAATATCATAATTTTGGTTTTATCGTCGCCAGTTTTGCTGAACTGTGTTGCATACAGCAAGCTTAACCGCATCATTGCTTTTCTATTGTAATTTTGTATTCTCGAATACAAGTAAACACTTTCAGCCACCTAAACTTTAAAAAATTTCTTTATTTTCACTGTAACATTAAAACAAGTAATATTAGCAATTTTTTTAAAAGTAGATTCCTACTTAGGTCAACAAAATGTTTTAATTTTATTCAAGCCTGCGTTTCATTAAATAATTACAACTAATACAAATAAAGTAATATAACCTGAGCGTTAAAACAGCTGTTCTACCACATAACCTATAAAATAGAATTAGCTGCTTTATAAAATCATGTGTTAGCATTTATTTCAAGCCAAATGGGACGAAATAACTATATTCCATGCATTGCCCTTTTGTGAAAAGCTTTTCTCCCATACAAAACTAAATTAATTCATATACACATGAATTAATATTAGAATAAACTGTATTAACACCAAGTGCCATCCACTACAAATTTAAAAAAAATTATTTTAACTTTAGTTCAATAAATAAAAGCTATTTCATTAAGGCTTGAAAATTTGAACGAGATCGCCTATGTATGAGGAGATTGTGAACTAGTAGACGGAATCGACTAATTCCTTGGTCAAACTAAGACATTTCTTTTTATGGATTTTAATTTAGAGAATACTGAAAGCATACTAAGGAACCATAAAAGAACATCAATGGATATTTTATTATTGTTTGTTGATTAAAAATAATGTCTCACTTATTAGGATAAATGAGGAATTAATACTAAATTGCTCATTTCAATTTAAATTTAATTTTAGCGGCATGTTTTCGGTCATGATAGTAGTACTTTGTATATAGCTTTCGTCTAACCAAACATCTCACCAGAAAGTTGTCTAATAATTTGAACGTCGGAATGACGAGCCGCCATCTTGAAGATGACAGACTGATAGCGCCTTATGACGTCACGCGTTGCTTAGTTACAAGACGTTGCCATGACAACACCAAGATGTCCCGTTTTGTACCTGAGAAAGCTTCATTACATCTCCCGTCCAAAAACTTGGCTCTCCTTTCATCATCTTAAAATCAAAGTACGGAGTACTTCCTAGTAGAGTATGCATTAAGGAGGGAGTGAAAATCAAATTACGGCGTCTATAAACAGACTAAGAGCCAATAATCAACTTCACTGTTGCATGGGGAGTAATTAGATTGGTGGCCTAAGTAACGCAGATCAAAGCCGGGCATTTTAATTAAACTCAAATTTAATATCAAGTTATAATAAGGCTTGCTTTGTTGGAAATAGAAAGAATTAATTTAAGTTTAGGTAGAAGATGTATGTTAATATTTTCTGTAAAGTGGGCTGTAATATTGCAAACAAAAACAAATAGACTAATAATTTTAAAAGATACATATTTAAAGTCAATTCGTACTTAAATGAAAGAAAATAAACATTATTTTAGTTAATTTTTATTAAATAATTACAATTATTATAAGCAAAGAAACATAACCCATGTGTTTAAACAGCTGTTCTACCACATAATCTATAACATAAAACAACGGTTTTATGAAATCATATGTTATCACTTATTTTAAGCCAAATGGGACGAAATAACTATATTCCATACCTTGTCTCTCTGTGAAAAGTTTTTCTCCCATATAAAACTAAAATTAATTCATTATTAAAACTAATGAATTAATATTCGAAAAAAAACCTGTATTAACATAAAGTGTCATTCACTACAAGTTTTAAAAATGCATTTAAACTTGAGTGGATGAATAAAAATTAATTTATTAACGATTGAAAATTTGAACACAATAATATGCCTAAATGAACTCTATCTCTGTCTGACTCTCTCTCTCTCTCTCTCTCTCTCTCTCTCTCTCTTGGTTAGGCCTATATATATATATATATATATATATATATATAGAGAGAGAGAGAGAGAGAGAGAGCGAGAGAGAGAAAGAGAGAGAGAGTGGGAACTAATAGAAGGAACTAAATGACATTTTGAACACTACTCTAGGAATAAATTATAGTTCAATTTATAACACATAATTCAAAAAGAGGAGCAATAAAATATATTTCAATGAAAAATCTATAATAAATAGATTAAAACTTTTTTTGCATGCATAAACTAATAATAGGTTTGAATTTATAATATATTAATCCTCGCTTTTGTGAGGAATATTTGTATATAGTCGAATACATTTTCTCCATTTCCTAACATTACAACATTTTTCTTTGTCCTCCTATTCAAGTTTTGAAAATAGAGTCATTCCGAAACATGTCAACAAAGGAAAATATTTTAATGTTAGGAAAGACAGAAAAGTGTACTCGAATAGGCCTACATACTTTTTAGGTTTTTACAGGCCTATAATCTATTTCTTAAACACACTCTTTTTCTCACTGTCACTCTCTCTTTCTCTCGCTTTCTCTCTCTAATTCTTTTCTTATATAAGTATACCATCTATGCTAATCTATATTCACTTCTCTTTTGCTTAGCAGTTAGTATTTCTAGCCATCTTCATAGAACGTAACAATACAAATGCACTTCTGCTTGACCCAATGTATTCTTGGTTGAGGAAGTTGGATTCGCGTGCACATTTCCTTTGCCTTAGGTTTAACTTGCCCGGCTTTCAACAGCCGCTAGTACCTCAACATGTTGCGGAATACAACAATACTTGCCTTCCCTGTGGTTAGGCATACACTATAATACTTACCCAATACTGTGAACGGATTCAAATGCTTTTCTTCCATAGAAAGTGTGTCAGGCCTCTAGTATAACTTAGACTATGTTTAACTAATTATTTTAAAAAAGTTCATAACTAAATATATCATTATGAGATAATTTTAAATATTTCTGATTTATTCACAAAAATGTTTAAGAGATGCAAACGACGCCGACGTGACGTATCAATAAAAAAATACACTTCTAAGAATATTCATAAAGTTTCATGTATATATGCAATATAACTAGATTATAAAATATAAAATTTCCTAAAAATACAATAAGGGGCAAATAACCAGCTTCTTGTTAGGTTTAACTAATATCGATCCAGCTTTTAGAAATATCAAGTCTCTCAAAACTATGCTCAGTAAAGACTGTAATGAGAAAGACTGTGTTACGACATGTCATGAGAATGTCCAACTGACTACAGGTAGGGTGGTGTCTTTTGTAAGCACAATATATATGTTCGCTCACATCGAAACGTTTTCTTAGTAATAAATGAAAACTTTAAAATAGTAGAAATTGTACGAACTAATATATTATTATAATAATTTAAGTTACAGGATTATTTTAATCATGCATATTACTTTGCTGTGCATAACAAATATCATCTCTGGTAAGTATGGAGAGTAAGAAATTGCATAAAGGACACACAACAATACTCACATACACACACACACACACACACACACACACACACACATACCCACACACACACACACACACACACACACACACACATACACACATACACACACACACACGAACGCACGCACACACACACACTCACACACACACACACACAAACACACATACACACACACACACACACACACACACACGAACGCACGCACACACACACACACACACACACACACGAACGCATGCGCATGCGCGCGCGCACACACACACACACACACACACACACACACACACATCCAGAGGTGGTTGAAGATTTTTAATTCAATAGCTGTTACATCATTTTATATAAGACTTTAATTTCTAATATAGCCTATATGCGATTTTAAAGGACATAACTGATTTAAGATGTTGTGTGATTTTTAAAATAATAAAATTCTCTGATTATAATTTCAAGTTTATGTGTATTCTTCCAGAAAGTGAAGGTTTGTAGACAGATATTCAACTTTTACTTTTCCCATATCTGTTATAACATAAGTTACGTTTGAATGAGTGTTAGTTTTGCTAACAATATCGATATATCGTCTAATATTTTCAAAAATCTTAGCACTCGTATAAGAATGAAATAAAAGAATCATTATGTATTTATTTTTACCCAATAACATTATAGCATGTGAATGTATTTAATACCTCATCCCAGCTCTGTTATATTGCGTCGCAACGTCTTCCCAACCCAGATCTGTCCGGCAGGTGTACAGGGGGTAATCCTACATCCACAGCAAGGGATGAAGCTTCACACAGCAGCATGATTAATCTCGTGCATTCATCCCTTGAGGTCTGCACCACTGTAAAGAATAAAACACTTCAAGTGCCCGCTTCACAGAGTTGCTTCTGGGGGCAATTTAGTTGAAATACACTTTATCCAGAGGTAATTAATTAAACTAATGTTTTGTACGCTCTAAACCTTAAAAACTTTATAACGGGAAGAGAAATATCTTATTCAAGTAAGAGAATAAACTACCTAAAATTAATCATAAAATTACTGAAGGAAATTGAGCATCTTTTACTTTATTTTTAAATCTTTCCCTTTATAACGCCATAAAATAAATTTAATTTTTGCAGTCAATCAGTTATCCTTTGCATTGAACCCTCAAGTATATTACAAAAGCAACAGTGCACAAATGCATTGCTTAAGAGATAATATAAGTCAAGCATACAATAAACATACTGCCTATGGGTATAGACCTAATCTTATGTTATAATCATAAAATAATTAACTTGTAAACTATAATTACACTCTTAAATAGACTATAGTTATGTCAAATGAACTAATTAAAAAACTTTAATTGTATTAATGTTATTAACAAATCTAAAGGTAACCTGAAATGTATGTAATAGCTTACAAAAATAGATTTACAATTAGGGTCTAATTAGAATTCGCTGTCGAGCAGCTAAGCCAGAGGAATATTCTACAATTCTCCTATTCTATGCTGGGCATTTTAATAGCTTATACAATTGCGCTTAGAAACTCAACTTTAGCCTACTCCTAGAGTTTATATAGCCTAGGCAATCGTTGTTAGAAACTCTCGTCCCTTGAGGTTATAAAAGTTTAATATAGTTTTTCAACAAACAATAGGCTATAACTCATAGAAAACTCATTATTCCTTCAGTAATATAATTTTACATTTACCTAATTAATTGTGCTAATATTAGACTAAATAATATTAAAAAACAAAAAAACCTTTTAAAACCAAGAAGCACATAACACCGTCCAAGGAAAGTGTCTTCGCCTTAGGCCTCTAAATACCATGTTTTTGTGTTAAAAAATGCATTAAAATTTTTGTAGGTAAAAGGAGGCTATAAAATTGGTCACAGTGAATTATTGCTGACAAATTTGTAAAATGTAACAATGCTTAATTACATAACGGAGGCTAGAAATCTGGTGCAATGGAAATATGGGCTTAAATTATTACACTCACTATATAATTACATAAACGGCTATATATATCGCCCTATTCAAGCTGTAAAGGTGTTTTACTATAATGATATTTAATAATTTACACGAAAACCGATACTTTTTTCTTTCTATAATGGAAAATACAGTAAAATAATACCTTGAGATAAATCAGAAGAGGAATGGTGGAAAAAACTTATTTCCCACATGTTAGCTATTATTTGTTAAACATTATCAAGTGGGCCTGTCTTTGCATTTATACCCTACAAAATGTAACCCTTAAGCATCAAGTTTCCTCGTCACTTGCTCAACTGGTTACTATAGTGACCATTCCGGTCACTTCGTCGCGTGAGAACTAGCTAAATGTACAATATCGACGCAGCTGGCCAGACCAGATTATCGGAATGTGTGAACGATTTGAAATTGTACTCGCCCGATCGGCTTTTGTTGCGTTAATAAGGGACTGTAGACATTGATACTCCCCCCGAAGTTGTGTCTGTTGCCGCCGCAAACTAGTTTTAATTCTAACATTGCTCAGATATTACCTTAGTTAATAAACAGTACATTTTCATGCTTTCGGCTTCATAGTACTAGCGTGGCTTCTCTTATTAGATATACAAAATACATCAATTTTGTAGCTCTATAAACCATTGTTGAAAAACCTATTGGTATAAAAAAAGCGAAAAGTATAAACAAAATAAGACAGAAATAAATGTTAAAAAATACATAAATGCTAGCCTGCAGTATTAAAACTGAATTGTTTATACCATGGTATTTAGTAATAATTAACAAAAAAAATTAATCAAAAAAGTATCAAATAACTTAAAAACTGTATGTATGATTAAAGTCTTGGAACTTTTTGTCCCGTAAAATACTGAACTTCCGTAAAAGGGAAAAATATCATAGAACCAAACGCGTATATATTCCAGTTTACCTGATTTAATGAAGGGTACACATTAGAAACAAGCAGGTAGGCGGGAAGTTTGGCAAGAGAACTTGTAACATAATTAATTTCGTTTGGATGTGGGATCCAGGCAGATGTGACTGACACTAGCAACATATGCAAATGCTCCAGCGCTACTGAAAAGTTTGCCTTTTCAGCGGGTCGTGACGCAAGCATAACACTTGTTCACCAGAGCTGAACGCGGTTTTTACGGTCAGAATTGCAAAAACTTTACGTTTTGTAAATATAAACAACTTGGAACATGTTTTAAAGAATGCACAATAATTACTAATAATATAAAAACATAAATAAACAAACAAAGTCTTTGTATTTATAAATGGCTGGTTTCTGTACGCTTCAAAAACTCAAAACTTTTTAAATCGATTTAGCTCGAATTTAGACAAGACATACAACCCGTTTCAAAGATTGTTCATATTCCAAAGATTTTTGTCATTAATTCACAAAGGATAGCGAGAAAACAGTCAAAACCTTGTAACGTCACGCGACTCCCAGTTAGGAAATTGATGGAAACGTAGTGGAAGCAATGATTTTTTCCTTTCTAAGATAAAGATGTGCATACCATATACACCATTTCCATTGATAAGATTGTAATTCCCCAATCACAGTAACGTTGGCAATCACAATAAAACTGAAGGTTGCACTATAGAACCGTGTGGTTTAGACTTAGAAGATGTTTCTCACGTGGATAACTTTATGTTGTGTGTTCTCCTGTCTGCAGGCCAGATAGCCTTTATATAACCGCAGACAATAGAAAAACAAAACATATTGTATACGTACAACTATTGCAAAATTAAGCTTCTATGAAACGTATGTTTTCTTTTGTTACTCATTTCCCATCCCTGAAACCAGAATATGCCACAGTAAAAAGCGTGCAAGTGTACATTTAGTATATAATAAATATAATGTAATTTTATCTGATACCACAGCGCTACATCCGATACATCAAAACACAAGAAAAGCTGTTCTTCAATGAGGCAAAAAGCAAGTAGAGTCTATTCTAAAACAAAATACTGTACATTAGAGCTATGGATAATGCATTGTATTAAGAGTAGTAAAGGCGAATGGAATTGGACCAGGACTTCTACGTCCACGCATATTTAATACAAGATTTTATTCTATAAATATAATTATTGAAAGTAACTCTTCTGCCAACAGTTCGACAATTACTAGTGTTTCTTAAAGATTTCTGCGCTTTTTAAGGCAAGGTTTCGTAGTAAGTTTTGATTCCAAATAATATGTTTTCATTATACTTTTTATCATATATTTTATTTTATTATAACATAAAACATACAAAAAAGCAATACTTTTTGACGATTTCCTTAATATTTATTATATAGCGTTTAACAGTGATCCAGTTATTAGAATTGGAATCCTAAATAGAGATCGTATATTTCATCCAGAACATTATTTCGTTATAGGTTCCATGATGGAAACATTTTTCCAGAATTAGGTAATTTGTAACATAATGTATAATAATATAATTTTCAAGGGAATTTACGCTAGGCAACGAGACGGGGAGGCGCTACGGCATGGCCTCATAAAATGTATTACTTGACCGCATATATTGCTTATTTCAATTCCTGCTATTAGTTTACACTCTCCTTATATATATATATATATATATATATACTTTTATTCAGCTACTCAAGTTCAAATACATTTGTTACACTTGTAGTGCACTTGATGTTAATACAGTTTTTTCAAATATAATTTCAATAAATAAATTAAATAATGAAATTGAATAATGAATTAATTTTAGTTTTATTTTGGAAGAAAAACTTTTAATAAAAGGGGTAAGGTGTGCAATATAGTTATTGCATTCCATTTGGCTTAAAATAAGTGATAACTAATGATTTCATAAAACAGATGATTATATGTTATAGGTTACTTGGTAAAACAGTTTTTTTAACGCATAGGCTACGTTACTTTATTTATATTAATTGTAATTATTTAATAAAAAGTAACTAACATAAAATTTGTTTGTTGACATAAGTGAGTGACATAACTGACTGTCAACACTTTTTTGTTTATATTACTTGTTTCACTGAACACTTCGTTAGCAAATTATCCAACACTGATAAGAATATTTTAGAATTGCTTGTTTTAATAAAAACACGATGATTAGATAAATTTATAATCGATGTTTAATCGAAGTTTTGTTTTATTGCATTTACCGATATTGAAGAAACTATTTAACATACTATTTTAAAATCTTACATTTGTAATCGATTATGCTCGAGAAAAATTGAAACAATTAAATTTTCTAATTATTTAATGTAAATTTAGGATAGTACAAAAAGCAACCAAAATAATATCCATATCAAAAATGATGAAAATACTCTTGAATTAACCCTTTATCTTCTCGTTGCTTCGTTTTCATATGAGCAAATTAGGTTGCGTTGGTTTATTCAATAATGGAGCTGTTAGCACTCCGTTGTTAAGCTTAAAAATCTTTGCTGAATAAAATCCGCTCAGCCGAGTATATTTAGAATATTGTGTTTTGGTTTTATTTGAACATAAATATGTCAATGAAGTTGGAGAGATAAATAAAGTAAGAATCAGTAACACGTGGACAAAATGAACAGTTATATTAATATAAAGTTAAGTTATAGCTCTAACAGCTTGAAAAAGGGTGTTCTTGTTTTAGGTAATATTTTCCATTACTTTATATGAATCCAAACCACCCGGGAAACAAGCTTAGAGTGTTTAATAAATATAAACGGAAGAAAATGTACACCTATTGTTGATGTACAATAATAATCTATAACTTATTTTTAATAATTCGAATGAGTTTTTAAACAAAAAGTAAAAAGGACGAATAACGTTAAAAAGATTTACTGGGCTACATTGGCCTGCATTCATACAAATAGTCCATTTTATGAAATGTTATTTCAAATATTTTATGAATAAGGTTTTATTTGAATCGTAGATGTATTGAAAGAAATCTCAAAAAGAGGTTTTACCTAACCACATACAAACGCAGACTGATATCATTGTACTCAAAACTCCTTTAGTAATAAATCTACAGCCGTCTTAATGGAAGTATTCCACGAACGTTGCATTTGAATAATTACTTCAATTAAGTTTAATAATAACCTGCTTGTAGAACCACTTTATTAGTAAATTACTTCACATATACAAATGCATTTCCAGAAATAAATACAACTTATATCACCAAAAATATTATTTGGTAAAAATTAGAATGAATATATATTTCTTTAAAATAATAAAAAACGTCTTTATTCAAGATTTTCTGACTGGCTTTTGTAACAATGATAGGAAAAGACGCTAGATGTACCGTGTATCGTTTAGTTTAGCCGCTTATTAAAATCTTTTACTAGTGTACCTTAAAATAGTAACCCATTTCAGTGACATATGCGACTAAATTAGAATGTAATTTAATAATCGTAATTATTAAATACTACAAAGTAGCTACACAGTTTATGTTGAGAGATGTCAAGTTGGCATCAAAGGAAAAGCCACAACAATAAATCGCTTCAGAGCTATCGCTGACAACGGCGTAAAGTCCTGCTAGCCTCCTAAAGGACTAAACTCAGCCCGTAAAGTGGAATATGCGAGCGAGGATTACATACTTTATAAAACTAAATATCGGATTTATAAATAATCCACGCTCGGAAATGTATTTTTAGGGATTACTCTGGTGGGATTTTCAAATACTTTACCTGACAAATAAATATTAAAAATAGAGCACAATTTGTATTTCGTTGAAACATTATCGAGAGGGAGTTTACCGTTGTGTATTGTTATATCTGCGATTTATTTAAAATTATTTGAAACTAAATAATCCTATTTAACGCCGTTTGGATTTATTTGTCCCAATTGTGGTAAAACTTTTGTGACATTAAAATCCAGTATATAAATATTTGTTGAGCAAACAGTAATATTTTATGTAACAGCTGAAAAATGCAATAATTTTATGAAAACATATTTTAATAATATTATAGGCGGTGACATTTCCCGTTAAATCATGGTTTCAAAGTATCTTGTTAAAAAAAAACACTGGAATGTTGATTATGTATTCAGATATTCAAATTATATATTAAAAGCGGTTGTGAGTAATTAAGATGGAACAAATTGAGTTCCAAGTAATTTCATATTCACAGTTACGATATTGTTTAAATACATATAAATATATGTTGGTTTTAAGTACAATTAATTTATTTAATGCATTTATTTTAAAAAAATTATCCACTTAATTCCTTTACGCCTTGTGGGAAAATAATTTAAAAACTACCGATTTAATATAAATAAATGGAAACTTAAATACGTTGATTTCAAAGCAAGAAGTATTGTAACCTTTACGATGACTGCGTAAATTTACATAATATTAATTTATCTTTATAAATCTTTCACGTATATTATTTTAATAGATAATGAAAATCAAAGGCGCTACAAGTCTAAAAAAATTATTGAAAATTACAGATGGATTATTATTTTTTTAATAAAACGTATTTTATAACTAATTTTTAATTAAATACATTTAAATAATTTTACTATAAGCTAACAGCCTTCTCAGTTGATTGCTGTTTATGATTTTTGAGAGTATATATCTAAATTTAATAGATAATTTATCACATTTGTCTCACCTGAAGGCCATTTATATATAGCTTTGTACAGCGAAATACAATAATATTTAGATACATTATACTTATAATATCTTAGCTAACATTATAATAATATTCACCTTATTTAATCATACTTTTTTTATTTACATGTCTTTTGTTTTATATTTTGTTTGTGTTTTTTTAAATCAAAAGTTCAATTATTGCTATGTCTGTTTAAAAAAGTTATTTTCGGTTTGTGCCATGTTTATAAACGTTTATGTGTTACTGAATAAGCAACTTCTTATAAGTTATAGAAGTTACTTGAGTGAAAACATGATCACGAAAAGTAAGTGTAATATATCTAACTACTAATTATGATTAGGGGGAAGTTAAACAGAAGTATTTAATTGGTTGAATGAAAGTATTTCCCCAATTTATTTTTACTAGTCCCATTTCTTAGTTTATTTGGATAATAGTTTTATTTGTTCGTAATTATAAATAAAGAGAGTTTTGAGAAAGTATCTCAAGTGTCACTAGACACTTTTAAATAGGTGTTCCCAATGTGAGTTTGATGTTATATTAATACCATCACAGTATGTTTGTAATCGTATTAAACATAAATATGGTACGCTCATTTTTGTATATTACTACAACATCTTTGTATTAAGAATATATGTTTTTGTGTTCATTTTACAAATACTTTAAACAAATTTTAAAAAATTACAAAATTTATTGTACAAAATTGAAAAAAAGATTTTATATTTAACATGAAAGTTAATCGACTTTAAACACCATAATTATAATTTTATCATTATTTAGGATCAAAAGATAGGATTTTATGTTATGTTATAAAATAAATTAAACGAAATATCTCTTAATCGGGATTGTAATAATTTCTGACGGATACTATCTAAATGTTAGCGGAAGTATCTATATCGTGGATATTAGGTTTTAATATATCGCACCTAACCACCCCTAGAGGTAATTAGGGTAAGGAAAATGCAATCCCAGATTAAGTGTAGCCGATCGACATTTAATGAAGGCATTACAGCACCCCTCCTCCTCCAAGATGTCTTCGGCTAAGCCTGTAGATGAGTAATACGGAGACGTAATCCAAGGCCGCACCACACACACACACACTTCACACGCCACAACTCTTGCACCAGTGCGGACAATTTCTTTTAGAAAAGTATCGAATCCTCGCATCCGGGGTAGGAATAACGTTCAAATAACGAGCACTTTTTAAACGGAACATGTAGCAGTCCCCACCCCTGGCTTCACCTCGCCCTTCCATTTTTCGCTGGCTTGCTCGGACATTATTTTCTCTCATTCTTTCGTTACCTACCCACGACGCAGGGGTTTAGCGCAATTCTTTTTCCCCGACCCTCTCCTTTCGCGCGGCATTATCTCGCTGTTATCCACATGTGTACATGCGCGCTTGTTAAAAATACAGAAAAAACTCCAGTCTGTCGCCCGTTGGAAAAATACTGGATTTTACGTGTTACAACCCCTCCCCCCTCATCTGCTGGTGGGGTGTTTTTTTCCCTGTAAAAGTGGGGGTGCTGTGTGCAAAAATAAAGGGAAGGGTTGTTGTGTTAATTCAATGCACATTGTGAGAGAGGGGTGCAGTGTGCGCAAAAATACGGCATCCAGACATGACCGGGTTGAAGTGGGTGGTAATACCCTTTCCTGGAGGTGTGCAATCTTCAGCCTCAGTCTTTAACCTTAACTCCTCGATTTCATAATTAAAAGTAGAAACGATCGTTCGTCGGTTCGGCGGCTCGCTTAACCATGTAATATAACTAGTGGTCATTTAAGTAAAAGTCACGCGCCATGAGTAAAATCAATTTGTTGACACGTTTATGTCGTTTTATTTGTGATTAGCAAGGCTTTATACGTCAGCTAACCGTCAATAGTGTGACAGAAAATATAAGTTAAATGAAATTTTATCTATTTTACACAGTTTCCCGGCTCCGTAATTACTTTTTGTACTACATGTGTATGGGTGACAATTAATTGTAGTTAAAACAAAGCAAAATATATTAATGTAGGCTTAATTAAGACGGGCAAAATTTTGAATAGTATATTGTATATTGCTTTAAAATATAACTAGAACTTACTTTTAAACATATAAATAGATTATGTATTTAATACTTTGTCTGGGTGCTGAATTTTATGGTTCTTATAAAATTTACTGTAATTCCTAATCAACTCATCTTCACTTCTGTTAGGAATATTTGAGTACAGTTTTCTACCTCTCGTAACACTACAATATTACCCTTTGTTGACGCGTTTTGGAAACTACAACTTGTACGTCTTTATATCCTCAACTATCCACAGCGAATCATCCACAGTTTTGTAAATAGAGTCATTCCGAAACGCGTCAACAATGGAAAATATTGTAACGTTAGGAAATACAGAAAAGTGTACTGGAATATACGATGTACAAAATTTACTGTAGTCGTTTTACTATGATATTTAGCAGTTTTCAAATTGTTATGAAATTGTTCAGAATAAACGGTTGTCTTAATGAGTCGAGAAAAAACCATTTGTTCGAACGACATTTGTGAAGTGAGCGGGCCGTGAAAGTGTCTTGACACCAACATTATTGAATTTTTTCGTTATGTAATAGGCTTAGAAAAATACTTGAAAAGAACAACAAATTAGTTGTAGATACTTCGACCTATAAGAAATCGGTTATTACTGACTCCTTAAAACCAAGTCTTTTTATTGGTGTTAACATAGTTCGTATAATTAACAGCGCCTAGTTTGCTATATGTCTTACATAAGATAGGGTCAGTGTTTTGTATAAATACGCTACTATAAGTCTTATTACAAAAACTCTCATTAAATTTTTTTTAAATGAACTTTGGTTGTTTTTAAAGACAGGATGTTTCTTTCTAGCAAGACAAAAGCTCATGTTTCGTGTATTTCATGAAATACAATTATACGAAAATGTTTAATCTTAGGATTAAAACTCATTTGCAACTATTTTGATTGAATAAATAAAACTCAATATACATATCAAGGAAAAACAAAATATGAATATCTACAAGGTTTTCTATGATTAAATTTATCTTATACAATTACTTAACCATTAAATACTTACCCATTAACTACTTAAGCAGGCTACTGTTATTTCTAATGGAGCTGGGGAAATATTTATTAAATTAGAGAATTTTTTTAAAACATTTTAAAGAAACTACAGTACTGCGGCTTCTGAAGTCGTAGGCTTTCAAGTTTTTACCTAAAAGAAAATAGATTGCATTTTTATGGTTGCTATTAATATCAGTGTTATAAAGATTTTTTCATTAATTTTTGTGTGTTTTAATATAATAAAATTAATAGTTTGTTTAGTTTCAGAAATAAACCGTTTTCTAATTTAATTAGTTTAGCTCAAATTATGCTTTAGTTATTCTTAGAAAAGAAATTTTACTTTTTATTAGGAACAAATTAAATTTGTTTTAAAGAAAATACTTGGTATTTTTGAGGTTTATTGAATTTATTTAATAACTCGAGAATTATTCAGGATACAAATCATATGATGTTACTGACAAACCTTCAGGAAAGAGTTGTTATAAAAAGAATATTTCTCTACCGGCGTAAAGAGCATTCAATCACATAACTTGCTATAAATTTCGATTTTTTCGCTTAAAAAAGTATTTTATAAAACAAACAATATTTAAAAGTAATAGAGGTTGTATACGTCATACAGCCTAATATAAAATAGGGAAGATTTTTAATGTAGTTTAAATTTAATCTTATTTGTTACTAAAAGTAACTATTGAACTATTTGTTAAAATATATGTTTGCCATTCTTTACCAGCTTCTAAGAATAAAAATTATATAGGTTTTCCAGTATTACTAAACTTGCTTTAAATATTGTATGACCTTGCGTTATTTTTAATTAAATTCTCTGAGGAAAGATACATACACGAATCCAATTACACACTACAAAAAGTCAAGCGATTGAAGAAGAAAACAAGTACTATTTAATAAATGTATATAAAAACAAACATGATTATTTTGTTAAGAACAGTTAATCATTGTTACTCATTCCACAAGAACAAACGTTTACAATGATTTTATATCTGTGGAATTAATGTTTTATTAAAGCGTGAAATCACGTTTATCCGGAGCTAATGATTAAAACAATAGTCGAGTGTGTGCTTTGAGGATTCCATTGACGGCCGTCTTTACTGCTCTAATACTACAATTTCATTCACAAGGATTAAAACAAACTCACTCCATGTCCACCAACCCAAACAAACCCACCCCCTCCTGCCCTTGGATAAAACATACACGCGAATTTACCCTACACCCTTCTGTATGCCGTGACTTGTGAATGGGCAGATTTTTCAGATACATATTGGAAGAGGGTGAGGTCAAGGGTGGGAAGTATTCAGCCAATCACGAAATTGGATGAAGGTCAGGTCAGTTGTTTGTAGTACTATTTGCGTCGTGACGTCACGTCGCCTCGACGCCACTTCCAGGTAAACTTCAGATTAGCGTCAAAGGTAGACAATTCATCAAAGGAATCGATAGTGCTGTTTATTTCAAAGTTATCGATTATTAAATGATCTTCCTGTGGTCGGCCTGCATTCAAGAGTAATTATTCTAAATGAACTATTTAAATTAATGGATGTGACGTAATTTATGGCGTCTACATGTAGCTACATTCTTAAATTGGAGTCCTAATTTCTCATAGCTATTGTACATCTTGTTTAGAGCCTATATAGAGGTGAAATTAAAATACCCCCCCCCATAACACACACAGACCTTATGTAGGCTTACGTTTTATATTCAGTAAAACCCTTCCATGTGTATGCGATGTGCTAAGAAAGCTACGGAATGGGTTATATTTATGGATCCTGGCAACAGACGGTACGAGTTTCCCTCTGTATGTGCATTATACATTTGTGTTACGATCTTCGGGCATACGTAAAGACACTCCGTTCAGTGGTGATGGTGGAATATAAATCCCTTGGGAGTCTTATATTCCAAAGCATATATTGTACAACGCTAACAAATGTGAATTTGGGTTCCTCTATTCGTGGGTAAGGTTTCTCTTGTTACTACTTCACTGTTCAGGTTGGTGTCAGGGATCTTTCGGTGAAGTCTGTCCATTAGTTACTGAAGGTGTTGCGAATTGGTAGGAATAATATTAATGAATATTTGTGGCGTATCTCCAAGGTCGCCATTCAGGCATATTTTTGCCTATGGCTACGAAAATCTAGCCCATGGGTCTCCAGAAGTGAAGGGATATTTGTGCCCATGCAAAAGTGATCTAACCCTCCATAGCCGGGTTTGTTGTTTCCCTGATAGCAGATGGATTTCATTCAGTAGGCTCTCAGTCGAGGCGTCTCTCCGAAGCTGCCCTTGAGGCATCTTGTCACCTATGACTACTCAGATCTTGCCCATGGGTGTCGGGCAGTGAGGGAAGAGTTGTAGCCTCGCAAGTGCTTTAACCCTCCGCAGGCAGGTCTCCAGTCTTGGACTGCCACTTTGTCGTTTCCCTGATAACAGATGGATTTCATTCAGTAGGCTCTTAGTCGAGGCGTCTCTTCGAAGCTGCCCTTGAGGCATCTTGTCACCTATGACTACTCAGATCTTGCCCATGGGTGTCGGGCAGTGAGGGAAGAGTTGTAGCCTCGCAAGTGCTCTAACCCTCCGCAGGCATGTCTCCAGTCTTGGACTGCCACTTTGTTGTTTCCCTGATAACAGATGGATTTCATTCAGTAGGCTCTTAGTCGAGGCGTATCTCCGAGACTGCCCTTGGAGCATCTTGACATCTATGACTACTCAGATCTAGCCCATGGGTGTCCAGAAGTGAGGGAAAAGTTGTAGCCTCGCAAGTGCTCTAACCCTCCGCAGGCATGTCTCCAGTCTTGGACTGCCACTTTGTCGTTTCCCTGATAGCAGATGGATGTCATTCAGTAGGCTCTCAGTCGAGGCGTATCTCCGAAGCTGCCCTTGAGGCGTCTTGTCACCTATGACTACTAAGAACTTGCCCATGGGTGTCCAGAAGTGAGGGAAAAGTTGTAGCCTCGCAAGTGCTCTAACCCTCCGCAGGCAGGTCTCCAGTCTTGGACTGCCACTTTATCGTTTCCCTGATAACAGATGGATTTCATTCAGTAGGCTCTTAGTCGAGGCGTCTCTTCGAAGCTGCCCTTGAGGCATCTTGTCACCTATGACTACTCAGATCTTGCCCATGGGTGTCGGGCAGTGAGGGAAGAGTTGTAGCCTCGCAAGTGCTCTAACCCTCCGCAGGCATGTCTCCAGTCTTGGACTGCCACTTTGTTGTTTCCCTGATAACAGATGGATTTCATTCAGTAGGCTCTTAGTCGAGGCGTATCTCCGAGACTGCCCTTGGAGCATCTTGACATCTATGACTACTCAGATCTAGCCCATGGGTGTCCAGAAGTGAGGGAAAAGTTGTAGCCTCGCAAGTGCTCTAACCCTCCGCAGGCATGTCTCCAGTCTTGGACTGCCACTTTGTCGTTTCCCTGATAGCAGATGGATGTCATTCAGTAGGCTCTCAGTCGAGGCGTATCTCCGAAGCTGCCCTTGAGGCGTCTTGTCACCTATGACTACTAAGAACTTGCCCATGGGTGTCCAGAAGTGAGGGAAAAGTTGTAGCCTCGCAAGTGCTCTAACCCTCCGCAGGCAGGTCTCCAGTCTTGGACTGCCACTTTATCGTTTCCCTGATAACAGATGGATTTCATTCAGTAGACTCTCAGTCAAGGCGATCCCACTCTTTTCTTCTTCACTACGGAAATGCAAGTGGAGGACCCGATACTCAATATGTTGGATAACTCACAGAGAAGCATTTTTAGCGATGAACCCATTCGGTAAATCCGTGAGGAGTACTGGTGATGATGCGTGGTACTCAATGCTGCTATGCGGCGCTCGGTAATCCGATACAGGTAACGTGCTTCGTATTGTAAGTGCAGCCTTAGAAAGTATTGTAATGGTACATTAAGGTTTCGTAGTTGGCTATACTAATTCAGAATCGATTACTTAGTCGTATATGTAAAGCGTCACCTGTAACAGTACTTAATACTAGATATTTAGTCCCGCGTGTTGTTTGTTTTAGTCTTGAAACGTAATGTTTTATAGCTGGGTACTTCAGGAGTCAGATTTAATGGAGCCAACTTTTAAAATTGACAAGTGCAAAGTGTGTGTGAGGCTAGCTCTGTCAATGAGAGGCTAAATTCTCAGCCGTACAAGAACATGCAGAAGGGTGATTTAGTGCCTTATCTTCCCGCTACACACTCCATATTCGAACTCAGTGGGTCATGCAAGAAGATACTAAACCTTGCACAGCTAACAATGCTCTTCCTTTGTTGAGGTGAGTAATGTATCGTCGTTATCACCAGTGCAGCAGTCGCGAGTACATTTGGGCTCCTCGAAGTCTCTTACTATGGCGCTATACGAACTCAGTGGGTCATGCAAGAATGTACTGAACCTTGAACAGCTAACAATGCTCTTCCTTTGTTGAGGTGAGTAATGTATCGTCGTCATCACCAGTACAGCAGTTGCGAGTACATTTGGGCTCCTCGAAGTCTCTTACTATGGCGCTATACGAACTCAGTGGGTCATGCAAGAATGTACTGAACCTTGCACAGCTAACAATGCTCTTCCTTTGTTGAGGTGAGTAATGTATCGTCGTCATCACCAGTACAGCAGTTGCGAGTACATTAGGGCTCCTGGAAGTCTCTTACTATGGCGCTATACGAACTCAGTGGGTCATGCAAGAATGTACTGAACCTTGAACAGCTAACAATGCTCTTCCTTTGTTGAGGTGAGTAATGTATCGTCGTTATCACCAGTACAGCAGTTGCGAGTACATTAGGGCTCCTGGAAGTCTCTTACTATGGCGCTATACGAACTCAGTGGGTCATGGAAGAAGGTACTGAACCTTGCACAGCTAACAATACTCTTCCTTTGTTGAGGTGAGTAATGTATCGTCGTCATCTCCAGTACAGCAGTTGCGAGTACATTTGGGCTCCTCGAAGTCTCTTACTATGGCACTATTCGAACTCAGTGGGTCATGCAAGAATGTACTGAACCTTGAACAGCTAACAATGCTCTTCCTTTGTTGAGGTGAGTAATGTATCGTCGTTATCACCAGTGCAGCAGTCGCGAGTACATTTGGGCTCCTCGAAGTCTCTTACTATGGCGCTATACGAACTCAGTGGGTCATGCAAGAATGTACTGAACCTTGAACAGCTAACAATGCTCTTCCTTTGTTGAGGTGAGTAATGTATCGTCGTCATCACCAGTACAGCAGTTGCGAGTACATTTGGGCTCCTCGAAGTCTCTTACTATGGCGCTATACGAACTCAGTGGGTCATGCAAGAATGTACTGAACCTTGCACAGCTAACAATGCTCTTCCTTTGTTGAGGTGAGTAATGTATCGTCGTCATCACCAGTACAGCAGTTGCGAGTACATTAGGGCTCCTGGAAGTCTCTTACTATGGCGCTATACGAACTCAGTGGGTCATGCAAGAATGTACTGAACCTTGAACAGCTAACAATGCTCTTCCTTTGTTGAGGTGAGTAATGTATCGTCGTTATCACCAGTACAGCAGTTGCGAGTACATTAGGGCTCCTGGAAGTCTCTTACTATGGCGCTATACGAACTCAGTGGGTCATGGAAGAAGGTACTGAACCTTGCACAGCTAACAATACTCTTCCTTTGTTGAGGTGAGTAATGTATCGTCGTCATCTCCAGTACAGCAGTTGCGAGTACATTTGGGCTCCTCGAAGTCTCTTACTATGGCACTATTCGAACTCAGTGGGTCATGCAAGAATGTACTGAACCTTGAACAGCTAACAATGCTCTTCCTTTGTTGAGGTGAGTAATGTATCGTCGTTATCACCAGTGCAGCAGTCGCGAGTACATTTGGGCTCCTCGAAGTCTCTTACTATGGCGCTATACGAACTCAGTGGGTCATGCAAGAATGTACTGAACCTTGAACAGCTAACAATGCTCTTCCTTTGTTGAGGTGAGTAATGTATCGTCGTTATCACCAGTACAGCAGTTGCGAGTACATTAGGGCTCCTGGAAGTCTCTTACTATGGCGCTATACGAACTCAGTGGGTCATGCAAGAAGGTACTGAACCTTGCACAGCTAACAATACTCTTCCTTTGTTGAGGTGAGTAATGTATCGTCGTCATCTCCAGTACAGCAGTTGCGAGTACATTTGGGCTCCTCGAAGTCTCTTACTATGGCACTATTCGAACTCAGTGGGTCATGCAAGAATGTACTGAACCTTGAACAGCTAACAATGCTCTTCCTTTGTTGAGGTGAGTAATGTATCGTCGTTATCACCAGTACAGCAGTTGCGAGTACATTTGGGCTCCTCGAAGTCTCTTACTATGGCGCTATACGAACTCAGTGGGTCATGCAAGAATGTACTGAACCTTGAACAGCTAACAATGCTCTTCCTTTGTTGAGGTGAGTAATGTATCGTCGTTATCACCAGTACAGCAGTTGCGAGTACATTAGGGCTCCTGGAAGTCTCTTACTATGGCGCTATACGAACTCAGTGGGTCATGCAAGAAGGTACTGAACCTTGCACAGCTAACAATACTCTTCCTTTGTTGAGGTGAGTAATGTATCGTCGTCATCTCCAGTACAGCAGTTGCGAGTACATTTGGGCTCCTCGAAGTCTCTTACTATGGCACTATTCGAACTCAGTGGGTCATGCAAGAAGGTACTGACCCTTGCACACCTAACAATGCTCTTCCTTTATTGAGGTGAGTAATGTATCGTCGTCATCACCAGTACAGCAGTTGCGAGTACATTTGGGCTCCTCGAAGTCTCTTACTATGGCACTATTCGAACTCAGTGGGTCATGCAAGAAGGTACTGACCCTTGCACACCTAACAATGCTCTTCCTTTGTTGAGGTGAGTAATGTATCGTCGTCATCACCAGTACAGCAGTTGCGAGTACATTTGGGCTCCTCGAAGTCTCTTACTATGGCACTATTCGAACTCAGTGGGTCATGCAAGAAGGTACTGACCCTTGCACACCTAACAATGCTCTTCCTTTGTTGAGGTGAGTAATGTATCGTCGTCATCACCAGTACAGCAGTTGCGAGTACATTTGGGCTCCTCGAAGTCTCTTACTATGGCACTATTCGAACTCAGTGGGTCATGCAAGAAGGTACTGACCCTTGCACACCTAACAATGCTCTTCCTTTGTTGAGGTGAGTAATGTATCGTCGTCATCACCAGTACAGCAGTTGCGAGTACATTTGGGCTCCTCGAAGTCTCTTACTATGGCACTATTCGAACTCAGTGGGTCATGCAAGAAGGTACTGACCCTTGCACACCTAACAATGCTCTTCCTTTGTTGAGGTGAGTAATGTATCGTCGTCATCACCAGTACAGCAGTTGCGAGTACATTTGGGCTCCTCGAAGTCTCTTACTATGGCACTATTCGAACTCAGTGGGTCATGCAAGAAGGTACTGAACCTTGAACAGCTAACAATGCTCTTCCTTTGTTGAGGTGAGTAATGTATCGTCGTTATCACCAGTACAGCAGTCGCGAGTACATTTGGGCTCCTCGAAGTCTCTTACTATGGCGCTATACGAACTCAGTGGGTCATGCAAGAAGGTACTGAACCTTGCACAGCTAACAATGCTCTTCCTTTGTTGAGGTGAGTAATGTATCGTCGCTATCACCAGTGCAGCAGTTGCGAGTACATTAGGGCTCCTCGAAGTCTCTTACTATGGCGGTATACGAACTCAGTGGGTCATGCAAGAAGGTACTGACCCTTGCACAGCTAACAATATTCTTCCTTTGTTGAGGTGAGTAATGTATCGTCGCTATCACCAGTACAGCAGTTGCGAGTACATTTGGGCTCCTCGAAGTCTCTTACTATGGCGCTATACGAACTCAGTGGGTCATGCAAGAATGTACTGAACCTTGAACAGCTAACAATGCTCTTCCTTTGTTGAGGTGAGTAATGTATCGTCGTCATCACCAGTACAGCAGTTGCGAGTACATTTGGGCTCCTCGAAGTCTCTTACTATGGCGCTATACGAACTCAGTGGGTCATGGAAGAAGGTACTGAACCTTGCACAGCTAACAATGCTCTTCCTTTGTTGAGGTGAGTAATGTATCGTCGTTATCACCAGTACAGCAGTCGCGAGTACATTTGGGCTCCTCGAAGTCTCTTACTATGGCGCTATTTGAAACAGGCAGTCTACGTTTCGAAATCTCAGAACCTCGGAAATGCCCAAATTGTGCGGGTCTGTAGTGAAATCCAAGAATATCTGAGCCGCAAAATCGTCAGAAACAAGTTGGACATCAAATTTTGAGCATTAACGTAATGAACTTCCAAATATTTTCCCCTCAAATCATTAAAATACATACAACAAAATCATAATGAATCAAAACTAAATGAGACTATTTTATTAATGTTTTTTAATAATTATTTTTAGAAAATCACTTACTAGCTGTTAGTTTCCTCTGTATACACAACTAAACAATTTAAATAAAATTTTCAACATCAAAGATAACTTTGAAATTGTAATTTACAAAACTTTTTTCCCAACTGGATAAAATACAATTTTTGTAGAAAATGATAGTACGTATTAGAAAACTATTTGCCATTAGACTGTATACAATATCAAGATCACAATAGTAAAATATATTACATTAAAATTATTGGCTAAAACACCAGTAAAACAAGAATAATAAAAAATAACCTTTATTACAGTCCAATAGGAGATTAAATCCTTATGTACATATCGTGAAGTTGATGATAAAATTTTGAACTTCATCGTTTTTAATATTCAAATGATTTTCCTCAATTCATTTAATACGTACAACAGAATACAAAATAATCTAAAACAAAATAGATATTTTATATATATTTTTTAAAATTTATCTTAAAAAAAACATGATTTGGCTACTAACTGCTAGTTCCTCCTGTATACACAACTAAACAAATTAAATAAAAATTTCATCTTCAAGAAAATTTTTACAAATGTAATTTCAAATTTTATTCCAAACGATAAAATATAATACATTAGTATAGATAGGGAAAATATGTATCATAAGAGTGTTACTACAAGTGGAAAACTCAAGTGTTGGCCTTTCGTATAAAACTGTTTAATTTAACTTATTTGCCTTATATAAACTGAAATATTAGCACAGATCTTAGTTTTTATTTGAATCTATAATTAAATAATTATAAAATGGAGTTGAAGGAACGTTGGTCCGCCGTGACGCCGCGCCTTGCGGTCGTATTAACACAGGAAATCAGCCACTCTGGCGGCCGCACTAATCAAACCTCCGAACTGCCTAGGCTACTGACCGCAACTTAACCCCGACCTAAATGTCAGCAATAATTATCCTCAGTCACCCATCTTGACTTACCACACTCCCTGACAAGTGTTGCGATAAAGTACGTCTTGAGAGTTAAAGTCGTTACGTTCAAAAATTGCTGATTGCCTTAAGAATGTAAACAAGTGTAGGCTTATACGATAAATAAACATTTTTAAAGCCTATTTTTAGGTCAATCAAAAAAATATTATTTTTACTCTTTAATTAATAATTACAATTAATATAAATATAGTAACATAACCTATGCGTTAAAACCGCTGTTCTACCACATAACCTATAACATAAAGTCAGCTGTTTTATGAAATCATATGTTATCTCTTGTTTTAAGACAAATGTAATGAAACAACTATATTGCATACCTTGCCCCTTTTGTGAAAAATTTTCTCCCCTATAAATCTAAAATTAATTCACTAATAAATTTAATTATTGAATTAATATTTTGAAAAAAACTGGATTTGAGCTTGAGTAGATGAATAAAAAGTAAAAAAAAATTACCTCTGGTAAACATGTAGACTACTCTTTTCTGTCCAAAATACAGTTTACGGTGCCTCGTAATTTTACAAAATATTTTTTGGGATCAGCAATTGTTTTACAGCAACTATTGTGCAGAGAAACGTTACAATAGAAATGATCTTCGGAAATGATTTATTGGAGTCAAAATCACAGTTACGGTGTGAAAAGAGAATATTTTAAATACATTAATGACACGTGTTTCAAGAAAATATGTTTAATAAATTACTTGGTAATTAGACCTACATATAGTAGATTTAAATTGGGGCCGCTAAATTAAAAAAAAGGTAAAATTGTGTGTGATTGCGGGTGCGTAAGTGTGGTGACGTGAAATGGTGGTGGTTGTGTGAGTGTGTGACGTCATGAGGGGGTGAGGGGAGGTAGTTGAGTAAAAAGTGTGTTTAAGTTTTTATAGTAAAAGTAGTTTTTGGATCTGAGTGTATTTAATTAAGGATGTTTAATGGAATACAAATTTAGCGGCCCCAATTAATATTGGGGAATTAGGGAGAAAATGCATTTTATATTTGGGTGATAGTATGCGATTCTTTGTGGTAAAAGCACTTTATTGAAAAGTGTATTTATTATTATGAAATGCACTTTAAGTAAAGTGTATTTATAGGTATTGGAGTTAATCTGATATTTAGGATATGATTGTTGTGGAACAATAAAATGCACTTATGAAAAAGTCACATTTCGGTGATACGTTAATCTTTATTAATACTTTTCATTGTTTCCATTATTGACGAGCATTCATCAACGCACATGTTACCTTCTCAGGTGACTGTTAACAAATGACTACTTATCTTCAAGTACTCATATTTATAAACTAATATTTTGGGGGGGGGGAGTAAAATAATAAATACTTTAGTGGTGAGGGGTTACCTTTCTTATACTAATGTTAGCTTAGAAGAGTGTCTGAAATAGACGTACTTTATAAAGATTGTCTTTTTAAATGCATATCTTCAAAATGTGCATGGATCTACGTTTACGTTATATATCAACTAAGGACTCACATACTTTCAATATACTTCAAGATACTTTCAATATACTTCAAGATACTTTCAATATACTTCAAGATACTTTCAATATACTTCAAGATACTTTCAATATACTTCAAGATACTTTCAATATACTTCAAGATACTTTCAATTTTTTGAGAATGGTGAAATATTAAACACACATTAAGTTGTAATACATATAGTTATTATTATGAAAAGAGCATTTTATTGTACCAAAACAATCATATCCTAAATATCAGATTAACTCCAATACCTATAAATACACTTTTCTTAAAGTGCATTTAATAATAATAAATACACTTTTCAATAAAGTGCTTTTACCCCAAAGAATCGCATACTATCACCCAATTATAAAATGCATTTTCTCCCTAATTCCCCAGTTTTAATTGGGATCACTAAATTTGTATTTCATTAAACATCCTTAATTAAATACACTTAGATCCAAAAACTACTTTTACTATAAAAACTTAAACGCACTTTTTACTCAACTACTTCCCCTCACCCATTCATGACGTCACACACTCACACAACCACCACCATTTCACGTCACCACACTTACGCACCCGCAATCGCACACAATTTCACCATTTTTTAATTTAGATCCCAATTTAAATCTACTACGTATTTATAACATAATTGCTTTATAATTACTAACCAAATCAAAAACCTTGCTGAACTACTGACAACTAGAACTAAAAATTGTTTTTCGACGATCTCAAAACCATGAGCAACAATATTATTTTTGGATTCGTGAAATATTCGCTTTCTGCATAATGAAAATTTAAGGAAGTTTCAACTTTAATTATTATTTATGAAATTCTTTAACAAATTTGGAAATACATCTTTTTGACAGACATGAAAAGCAATTGTCGAGTCGCTTTGGATTGAGGGTATGAAGAGAATGACGGAAAAGTATATATTTTAAAGTAAATATTAAAAGTAAATAAAATGTTTTTCTCTTTGGAAAAGTAAAACTAAACAAAAAAATTAAGCCAATCCTACTGAGATCGACAAAGTATAATTTTAATTCAGTTACTTTTTAATTTAAAAATTTAAATATTATAAATAAAGTAACATAACCCATGCGTCAAAACTGCTATTCTACCACATACCGTAAAATATAAAGTCAGCTGTTCTATGAAATCATATGCTATCACTTACTTTAAACCAAATGGGATGAGATAACTATATAGCGTACCTTGCCCCTTTTTGTGAATAGTATTTTTCTATTATAAAACATGAATATTCATTTTAAATATAACTTATAAATTAATAATAAGAGAAAACTGCATTAGCATCAAGTGTCGGCCCCTAAAAGTGTTTTAAAATTTATTAAACACAAGTGGATATATAAAAATTATTTCACTAACGATTAAATATTTAAACATTAGATATAAGAAAGGGTTTGAAGTAATAAAAAAAAATTGAAAAAGACTGATCAATTATTTTGCGGTTGTATGGAACGGTCGGTATAAATATTTAGACTGTAGATAATTGTATTTCAATAACCTAGTAGATTTTCGATAACAAAAAGGTATTTTATTTATAAATGTTTTCAATAAACTATTTGTTTTTTAAATTTCGTTATTTAGACGAACCACTAAGTTCTATCAACAGGTAAATGATTTTCTACGGTAAAAAATAGAATATCGATAGGTGAAATAAATAAATAAATATATATATATATATATATATATATATATATATATATATATAAAATACGTTTTCTTGTTTAATAATTTAAATAACATAGGTTATTCAAATACAAGAATATTTATTAATTTATATTCAAAGCTTTTCGTTGCTTAAGAATGAATATATATGAAGCATTCGAAATATATAAATACAGTAATCATAACAAATTAATAAAAGAACAAATACAAATACATTCTAAATTTGATACTATATTCAACGTCTATAATGTTACAGCAACAAAATAAACTTGGCAGTTTGTATAAATTTATCAAAAATTTTATTTCTAATTTAACATATGTTTTAGGCCTATATCTTGCATTATTGTAATTTTCATTCCTGATGATGTTGGTACTGTTTACCAACGAAAAGCGTTGAATATAAATTAATAAATATTCTTGTATTTGAATAACCTATGTTGTTTTAATATATATATATATATATATATATATATATATATATATATATATGCCCTCTCTCTCTCTCTCTCAAAATATAATATATATATTATTATATAATATTATCTCTCTAATATATATATATATATATATATATATATATATATATATATATATATATATATATATATATATATATATATATTACTTCCACTATATGTACTAAAACAAGAATCTTACATGGTATTTATACGAGTTAACTTTCAAAGATTGATAACCAAATTACAAAATGCCTAAAGACCATACTAAGCCAAAACTATTTCATATTTAATAATAAGATATATACAAATAGATGGCTTAGCAATGGGATCACCCCTCTCAAGTATAATATCAGAAATTTACCTACAAAACCTACTTACTTTACTTTACTTTATCTAACGCCTGCCCTTGGTAACTCGACCATTTGGCATCGTGCAGACCAGTAGAGCTCGGAGTGTCTGGATTTTGGGTCGCTATTGTATGCTTCGAGCCGTGGGCAGGCAGGAAGGCCTGTGGCAGAAGTCCTTCCTGTGGTCTCCATCCATCTTTCCTGTTTGGCACAAGGGGCACCGATTTGTGTCCGCCAGCTCAATGGGATGAAGGTGCGCTCCTACAAAACCTTGACGAATTAATCACACAAACTATAAAAACACACGACCCCAACGGACATTGGATACGATATGTTGACGATGGATTATACATCTCACAAAATAAAGCAATAAATAATAATATCATCCTAAATGAAATCAACAACTTACACCCTAACATAAAGTTCACAATGGAAGAAGAAATAAACAATAAAATAAACTATCTAGACCTAACAATAACCAGAAATACAAGTAACATTGAATACTCAATGTTTAGGAAACCCACACAAACAATTAATACAATACCAAACTACTCTAAACATCCCCCACAACATAAAACGGCTGCTTATACAGAATGCTAAAACTACCTTTAAAATTGAAGAAAAACCAAAGAAAAACAAATAATATATCAAATAGCCCAACAAATTGATACAATAAAAAACTATAGATAAATTAGAATTTATAATATTAAATAAATTAAAATAAACTAAAATCGTACTACAAACAACAACAAAATGCGCCACATTCACATACACAAGATACAACATAAAAAGAACAACTAAAATACTAAAAAACAATTATAGGTTATTGACGTAGCTTACAAAAGTACAGGAAACATAATCAATAAAATAAACTAACCGGAAAAATATGTCCCACACTTAATAACGGAATATACAAAATCGATTGCCCAGACTGTAACAAAATATACATAGGCCAAACAAAAAAGAAATTAAAATACAGATATCAAGAACACCTCAATGCATACATCAAACCTGAAACTTATAACTCTAACTTAGCTACACACGCCATCAAAAACAAACACACATTATAAAACATACACCTAATAAAAAGTACAAAGAGTGGCAAAGATTGACAATCTGGGAACCCCTACAAATTTATAAACATAAAAATAATATCATGAATAAACAAATATAAATAAAATTTAAAAAACAAAAATTATTTAACGTAGTAGACAAATTTAATCCCAAGGCAAACTTAATATATTCCCACTGCACAGTGAATCCGAAAATAGAACAATAACGGTACACCACTTCATCCGTGCTTGGTTACTACAAACTTGTGATTAATAGCCAATCACTGATGAAGATGAGATCTTCGTCGAAACTAGTCTGGTTGTTTTAATAAAATAGTGTGTTTGTTTTAATAAAATAACGTATTGGGAGATTTAGAGTAAACTGTTTTAATTTTTACCGCTGTGAAATGTTCTCACTAGTTAAGCTGTAATTAGCTTAATCTCTCAGTACTGCTTATTTCGACGCATGCTGTATATTTAAAATACATTAAAATAATATTTTGGCAATGTTAATATCACTCTTAGATTACAATTCCTAGGCATAAAGTGTAAAGGCAAGTTCTAGAAGGAAACATATATTTTCAATGTTTACTTTTTGGAGAGGGATATGATTCATTATTTCTGCAGGTTTTACAAAGTAGCCTTTATGCTTGCTTCACTAGGATATAGAGAATTTTATTTCACTCAAAGCCAATCTGTGTTTGGTAAGTTTAACTATGTCTATGAAGATACTGTATGACACTAAGCGTGTCAAACGTTCGGTCGAATGGTAAAGCTGATACAAGTATACACGCGCACGCATGCACATACGCAAGCGCGCGCAGTGAACATTTTGTGTTAAATGTAGCCTAATACTTTCGCTTAAAATTAATAGAGTTTTCTCCAACTCTCTTGTGAATAAACTACTACAATTACTTAAACAAAAAAATGTAGAACATTCAATACAGCTTTGTTCATCAACTCAATGTAGACTTTAAATCAAAATTTGTATTTCCAGTAAATTAGAAATTCTCTCTAATTCGTCACGTTCGGGACCGAGGTGGTGACGAATTCGAGAGAAAGAGAAATAACGGAACCCGTGAAGTTAACATGTAACTGTGGATAAACTTAGAATATAAATACGTAAATATATATGTAAAGTAAATAATTTTGTATTTACATTATTTTTGTCGGCCACAAAATCCAACAACACTATTACACAACACTATAAAAACACTAGAAGCCTGCAGAATAGTGCATAATCACAAATACAGTATGTTACTCTATTTACATTACAGACATACAAAAACATATAACACTGCATTGTAAGGAAAATAACACTAGCAAGAAAAAATACGGTGTTTTAAATATATTTATGTTTTAGGTTTTTAAAAAGTCTTCC
>JBAIZL010000021.1:1408664-1413664 GCA_036971475.1 Prosapia bicincta | reverse complement strand
GGATTTTAGATTCAGGAAGTGTTTTGGAAATCACTGTTTCTGGTTGTTATATACATCGATAAATGCGAGGACCCCGACGTGTCTTACGTTTCGCCTGGTCTCAGTACACTACGGTCCTTTTAAGGGCCATTTGATTGTTTAGCTTTTCGCTTTCTGTGTAAACGTAAGCTACGGCTGTTGACTCTGGAAGTCTCAGCATTTTGCCTATGCTGGCCTACATTCTTCTTTTACGTACGGCGTTTGTGTAGCCATTAAAACGATGTTTGCTTAAGATTTAATGTTGCACAGCGATTGATCTAAAACTCGTATTTTTCTTAGACATAATTTGAAAAAGGTTTCGTCTAATTTGTACGCTAAACATTGTAGATTTTTCACCACTTTATATTTTTATCATATATCAACAACTCCCTTACATCTTGTACTACCGAATGAATTAAACGGCCCTTTTTAGGGCCATTATGCCACATATCTGTATGTTTTGTTCATTCAGTTTCCTGTTTAAACGTAAGCTACGACTGTTGTTTTTGGATATACTGGCCTGAATTCTTCTTCTATGTTCGAGGCTTGTGTATCCAATAGAACGATAAATGTTGGCCTTGGATTTAACGTTGCAAAGCTATGGATCCAGACATTGTGTTCAATTTGTACTTAACCTCATCAGAATTATACGTCTAAGTTGAACTATGTTGTAAGATACGTGCTTGTGTATATTTTAAAGAATTAGCTCATACTTGATAATTATAAGCCACCAAATGCTTTCAGATTTCTCGGAAACGTTTGTTATTACAATTGCACGCGTTAACTAACGATCAATGCCTCTGCGATAACGGGCACAAGGCGATCGTAATGATTGCTCCGATTGCTACCTTACCATCTAGACCTAAGTAGAGCTAGCAGCGCAACAGTAATAAACTTCTTCTACGGTTGCAAAGTCATACTTTGTTTAGGCTTTATGTTTACGAAATTTTAAGGAATCACCTAGATCAACCCTAATTTTTTTATGTGTTACTTTGAAATACATTCTAACATAAGAAATAAATTGTTTAATTAGCCTGGCAGATATATTGACAGCGTATCGGTAAGACACCCCTCATTACCCAGCTTGGGAGCACATCTACTCAGGTAGAAGTGATTACGTCCTTTTCCTCGCTTTAGTCCTATCAAGGGGCTCGCTTTAGTCCGTTTGCTAACAGGGGGGTGTAACAGGCAGACATCTCATTATGTCGCAGTCTGCTTCAGGGTTGCGTCCTGCACACGTGACGCTATACCTCCCACACTACCTGGAGAGTGATAACTGCTGATACCAAGCCACTCCTATTGGTGCAATGCAAACTCAAAGTGAGAATAAACACTGCTTCAGGGCTGCGTCCTGCACACTTGACGCTATACCTCCCACACTACCTGGAGAGTGATAACTGCTGATACCAAGACACTCCTATTGGTGCAATGCAAACTCAAAGTGAGAATAAACACTGCTTCAGGGTTGCGTCCTGCACACGTGACGCTATACCTCCCACACTACCTAGAGGGTGATAACTGCTGATACCAACCACTCCTATTGGTGCAATGCAAACTCAAAGTTAGATTAAACACTGCTTCAAGGCTGCGTCGTGCTCACGTGACGCTATACCTCCCACACTAATTGGAGAGTGATAACTGCTGATACCAAGACACTCCTATTGGTGCAATGCAAACTCAAAGTGAGATTAAACACTGCTTCAGGGCTGCGTCCTGCACACGTGACGCTATACCTCCCACACTACCTAGAGAGTGATAACTGCTGATACCAAGACACTCCTATTGGTGCAATGCAAACTCAAAGTGAGATTAAACACTGCTTCAGGGTTGCGTCCTGCACACGTGACGCTATACCTCCCACACTACCTGGAGGGTGATAACTGCTGATACCAAGCCACTCCTATTGGTGCAATGCAAACTCAAAGTGAGATTAAACACTGCTTCAGGGTTGCGTCCTGCACACGTGACGCTATACCTCCCACACTACCTGGAGAGTGATAACTGCTGATACCAAGCCACTCCTATTGGTGCAATGCAAACTCAAAGTTAGATTAAACACTGCTTCAGGGTTGCGTCCTGCACACGTGACGCTATACCTCCCACACTACCTGGAGAGTGATAACTGCTGATACCAAGACACTCCTATTGGTGCAATGCAAACTCAAAGTTAGATTAAACACTGCTTCAAGGCTGCGTCCTGCACACGTGACGCTATACCTCCCACACTACCTGGAGAGTGATAACTGCTGATACCAAGACACTCCTATTGGTGCAATGCAAACTCAAAGTTAGATTAAACACTGCTTCAGGGTTGCGTCCTGCACACGTGACGCTATACCTCCCACACTACCTGGAGAGTGATAACTGCTGATACCAAGCCACTCCTATCGGTGCAATACAAACTCAAAGTGAGATTAAACACTGCTTCAGGGTTGCGTCCTGCACACGTGACGCTATACCTGCCACACTACCTAGAGAGTGATAACTGCTGATACCAAGCCACTCCTATCGGTGCAATACAAACTCAAAGTGAGATTAAACACTGCTTCAGGGTTGCGTCCTGCACACGTGACGCTATACCTGCCACACTACCTAGAGAGTGATAACTGCTGATACCAAACCACTCCTATTGGTGCAATGCAAACTCAAGGTGAAATTAAACACTGCTTCAGGGTTGCGTCCTGCACACGTGACGCTATACCTCCCACACTACCTGGAGAGTGATAACTGCTGATACCAAGACACTCCTATTGGTGCAATGCAAACTCAAAGTGAGATTAAACACTGCTTCAGGGCTGCGTCCTGCACACGTGACGCTATACCTCCCACACTACCTGGAGAGTGATAACTGCTGATACCAAGCCACTCCAATTGGTGCAATGCAAACTCAAAGTGAGATTACACGCTGCTTCAGGGCTGCGTCCTGCACACGTGACGCTATACCTCCCACACTACCTGGAGAGTGATAACTGCTGATACCAAGCCACTCCTATTGGTGCAATGCAAACTCAAAGTGAGATTAAACATTGCTTCAAGGCTGCGTCCTGCACACGTGACGCTATACCTCCCACACTACCTGGAGAGTGATAACTGCTAATACCAAGCCACTCCTATTGGTGCAATGCAAACTCAAAGTTAGATTAAACACTGCTTCAGTGCTGCGTCCTGCACACGTGACGCTATACCTTCCACACTACCTGGAGGGTGATAACTGCTGATACCAAGCCACTCCTATTGGTGCAATGCAAACTCAAAGTTAGATTAAACACTGCTTCAGGGTTGCGTCCTGCACACGTGACGCTATACCTCCCACACTACCTGGAGAGTGATAACTGCTGATACCAAGCCACTCCTATTGGTGCAATGCAAAGTCAAACTGAGATTAAACACTGCTTCAGAGCTGCGTCCTGCACACGTGACGCTATACCTTCCACACTACCTGGAGAGTGATAACTGCTGATACCAAGCCACTCCTATTGGTGCAATGCAAACTCAAAGTTAGATTAAACACTGCTTCAGGGCTGCGTCCTGCACACGTGACGCTATACCTTCCACACTACCTGGAGGGTGATAACTGCTGATACCAAGCCACTCCTATTGGTTCAATGCAAACTCAAAGTGAGATTAAACATTGCTTCAGGGCTGCGTCCTGCACACGTGACGCTATACCTCCCACACTACCTGGAGAGTGATAACTGCTGATACCAAGCCACTCCTATTGGTGCAATGCAAACTCAAAGTGAGATTAAACACTGCTTCAGGGTTGCGTCCTGCACACGTGACGCTATACCTGCCACACTACCTAGAGAGTGATAACTGCTGATACCAAACCACTCCTATTGGTGCAATGCAAACTCAAGGTGAAATTAAACACTGCTTCAGGGTTGCGTCCTGCACACGTGACGCTATACCTCCCACACTACCTGGAGAGTGATAACTGCTGATACCAAGACACTCCTATTGGTGCAATGCAAACTCAAAGTGAGATTAAACACTGCTTCAGGGCTGCGTCCTGCACACGTGACGCTATACCTTCCACACTACCTGGAGGGTGATAACTGCTGATACCAAGCCACTCCTATTGGTGCAATGCAAACTCAAAGTTAGATTAAACACTGCTTCAGGGTTGCGTCCTGCACACGTGACGCTATACCTCCCACACTACCTGGAGAGTGATAACTGCTGATACCAAGCCACTCCTATTGGTGCAATGCAAACTCAAAGTTAGATTAAACACTGCTTCAGGGCTGCGTCCTGCACACGTGACGCTATACCTTCCACACTACCTGGAGGGTGATAACTGCTGATACCAAGCCACTCCTATTGGTTCAATGCAAACTCAAAGTGAGATTAAACATTGCTTCAGGGCTGCGTTCTGCACACGTGACGCTATACCTCCCACACTACCTGGAGAGTGATAACTGCTGATACCAAGCCACTCCTATTGGTGCAATGCAAACTCAAAGTGAGATTAAACATTGCTTCTGAATACGCAAGGAGACGTCAGCTCTATGCTTCTGGGAGCGATTTAAACGAATAAACAAATCTTGGGACAAGTACCGACAGATAGTCTCCAAGCTCAGCGAACGTCCCCTAACTGCTACCAGGTCTTCCATAATATGTATCGAGTCACTCCTGGGGAACCGGCTTATCAGGACTGCTTCCAGGAGCTCCTTAATGCAGGGGTCCTCCTGACAGACCACCAGTTCTGGAACAGGAGCTATGAGCTGTCAAGTAATACCCACCACCAGAATGACTCCAAATTCATACAGATAGTTCATCCATGGCTGAAACATGCGAGAGAGATGCTGAATACCAGTGCTTACATTTTGTAGGAGTTCCTGCTGTCAGGGCCCACCTCAGTACTTACAACAATGAAGTAGCCTCCATACAGCCTCCGGAACCGTATTCTGGCTAAGGCAGCTTTCCTTGTTGGCTCTATAGCCGCAATCCTGAACCCGTCTGGGAACTTACAGACATAC
>JBAIZL010000021.1:1381164-1403664 GCA_036971475.1 Prosapia bicincta | reverse complement strand
CAATTAGCCGACAGTCAGTAGGTAGGCCACACCAAGATTGTAGTACGAGATATGTCTTTGTAGGGTTAGACACGTGAAATCATGTAGGCCGATAACAGCTAGCCGACAGTCAGTAGGTAGGCCTCACCAAGATTGTAGTACGAGATATGTCTTTGTAGGGTTAGGCACGTGAAATCATGGAGGCCGATAACAGCTAGCCGACAGTCAGTAGGTAGGCCACACCAAGATTGTAGTACGAGATATGTCTTTGTAGGGTTAGGCACGTGAAATCATGGAGGCCGATAACAGTTAGCCGACAGTCAGTAGGTAGGCCACACCAAGATTGTAGTACGAGATATGTCTTTGTAGAGTTAGGCACGTGAAATCATGGAGGCCGATAACAGTTAGCCGACAGTCAGTAGGTAGGCCTAACCAAGATTGTAGTACGAGATATGTCTTTGTAGGGTTAGGCACGTGAAATCATGGAGGCCGATAACAGTTAGCCGACAGTCAGTAGGTAGGCCACACCAAGATTGTAGTACGAGATATGTCTTTGTAGGGTTAGGCACGTGAAATCATGGAGGCCGATAACAGTTAGCCGACAGTCAGTAGGTAGGCCTCACCAAGATTGTAGTACGAGATATGTCTTTGTAGGGTTAGGCACGTGAAATCATGGAGGCCGATAACAGTTAGCCGACAGTCAGTAGGTAGGCCTAACCAAGATTGTAGTACGAGATATGTCTTTGTAGGGTTAGGCACGTGACAAGGGCAGAAGACTTGAGTTAGACATTCGTTGAAGAGCACCTCAGATACGCCTAAGAATGTTTTCACTTAAAAACCTGGATTAAATATACATAACTTATTATCATCTAATATTGAATTAGCCTTTCTGTATTGAGATTTATCAAAATTTAAATAAAATAATATAACTAAATTATTAATTGACCAAAACTATTTCATAATAATCTATTCCTTAACAATATGCAATAAATAAAGTAACTTAGCCTACGTATTAAAACAGCTGTTTTACAGCGTGACGTATAGCCAAACATAAAATCAGCTGATATATGAAATCATTTGTTACGTTTAGTTCACTTTGAAGTGACTCATAGCGTAACGAAAATTATCCTGACGCGAAATTGTATATTTATGTCTATCTAATAAGTTTTGTAGGCGTCACTAAAAACGTTTTCACTTCAAACTTTAATCAGAAAGGGTTTGAGCTGTTGGCGTGAACTTACGTAGGTGTAACTACAACAGCTTGTCAGGCCCAGCTATTCTAGATGTAAGAACACAAATCTAGGTAATTCTCTAGTGCATGAGTGTGTGTTTAGTCGTAGGAAATAGCTACCTGGTTCCTAGTTGCTACTGCATTCAGTGTCGCCGACCTCTTTCCAATTATTTCAGTCATACGGTAACGCCTCTTTCCAGGCTTCTTGCAGTCATTGCGCCATCGTCTTTGCATCTCCAAACCATGCCATCTCACATAACGGATTCTAACTCAATAACTTACGAGTTTTAGGTACTAAGTCATCATCAGCAATGTTTAGTTTTGTTAACTTGTATGCCACGACCTCTGTATAGATACGAGGTTTCACCTTATATAGTTATAGTTTACTCAATGAATGATGTTTGCCTTGGGAAAGTAAATGAATGCAAAGTGGTGTTCGTGTGTATTTATTTGTAAATTACAGGTTTCAGTTACAGAATGATTTTTTATTAGTACAGAAATACAATATTAGACAATAGCCTAGTTTTGTTATAAAACAGTCAAATAAAATTTTGTTTTCCTGTCCTAAAAACAAAACCTTCTAAAAATTCTATACATTTACACATGGGCAAGTTAAGTATTAGAGCTACATAAGGAGATCTACTTTAAAACTAGTAAAATACATGAATAATCTAATGTCACCACTGGGTTTACAGAAGCTTACGTCTTTCCGGTCACATCACGAAGTTTTTGCAAAGAACTTGAGTTTATATTACCTGTAACAAACAATTTTTTATAATTTTCAAATGTTCTACAAGCCTGTTTGTTTTCAGTAAATTTCATTAAATTTAAAAAAATGCTCATTCAATTAGCCTAATTACGATTTAATTAGAAAATAGAAAAAAATATAATCAATTAAAAACAAATATAATTGTTTAACTTAAGAACTATAAGAAACTTATATTATTAGCAAACACTTACTTATAGTTAATCTAGTTACATATTCCCAATTGCTGAAAGCCGTTCCGAGAGATGTGACCCATTGTTGGATCAGTCGAAATAAGGTGGCTGCTAATGTTTTGCGTTATAATTTGATATAATTACGCTACAAAGACCTAATAAATATCATCTCTCCACTGTATTCTTGAAAAACTAATATGTCAGTTACAAGCCATACTTGGCAATGGGACACATCTCCTCAAAAGGCAGTCCTCATTTAAACAAAATCTACAGGTACGTGTTCCCCATATGTAAACTAGTAGCCTGGGAAATGAAAAAAAATGACAATTTATAAATTATAACATTTAGTGAAAGCTATTTTATGAAAATTATAAACATATCACAACGCTAGAATCTTATAATTTTTAGCTATTTTATAATAATATTTTCATCTGTTTGTTTCAGGTAAGCTCTTCAGTTGTTCTTCAAAGCTTTTGAAATGAGTAGCATAAATAATGGATTAAAGCTCATCTACCGATTTATGGTGAGCATAAGCTGGCCAAAGCAGAATACGTAAGTTTTAAACATATTTGTGGGTAACAGGCTATCATATGAAGAAGAGATATGTGGTTGTCCTCGCTCATATGTACGCAGAAACACATATCCATAGGTCTTCGTTTTCGGACTATACCAGTAAAATGTTTTTAATTAATCACTTAAACAATAGTTTAAGACTATTAAATTTTGGTAATTTGTTAAGACTTACTGAGGCAGAACGTTTTCCATCGCTTTGTGGCGATCTTCATCAGTGTCTTCTGCATGGAGCTTTTTGGTCAAGCGGTGATGGTTTTAAAGGTAGGTTTTCGATAGTATCAAAGAGTATGTGTGATTTGTATTGAGTTTGTTCGTTTATTATGTTTATACTTTGTTTTTTTGTGTGTCTGTAAATTTCATATTGTTCTAGTGTGATGCAATCCTTTTTTGTTGATGTATGAGGATTTCTAGGTCATGGTAAATGTCTGTGTATTTGTGTCCTGTTTCTGTTATGTGATTGTAAAATGTTGAGTTGATGTTCTGTTTGTGTTCCTCGATTCTTTTTTTAAAGCTGCGACCTGTTTGTCCAACGTAGAATTTGTTACATTCGTCGCAGTTTAGTTTGTATATGCCTGGTGCTTGTAGTTTATCTTTGTTGTTAGTGTCGTGTTGTATTTTGTATTGTAACTTGTAATTAGTTTTGTATGCTATTTTGTATCCTATTTTTTGAAATTTGCGGGCTATTTTGTTTGTTGTTTTGTATATGAATGGTAATGTGATGTATTTGTTTTCCCTGTCTGTAGTGTTAATTTTAGTGTTTTTTTTGTATTTTGTACCATAGTTTGTCTATTATTGTGGTGTTGTATCCATTTATGTATGCTAAATATTTAATTGTGTCTAGTTCTTTGTTTATGTTTTCTGTGGTCATTGGGACTTCTTTAAGTCTATGTAGCATGGATCTGAAGGCAGCGTGTTTGTGTTGGATAGGGTGGTTTGAGGTGTTGTGGATAAGTGTGTCTGTTGTTATGGGTTTCCTGTAAATGTTGAAGCTGTGCTTTGTGTGTGGCTTTTTATTATGATTAGGTCGAGGAAGTTTAGGGATCAGTCGGTTTCAATTTCTGAAGTGAAGTGGAGTTTTGGGTGTATTTTATTAGTGTAGGTGAGGAGTTTTTTTTGCATTGACGGGAGTTGCCTCTGTATAGTGTTATGATATCATCGACGTTTCTGTGTCAGAAAATAATTTTGTGTGCGTGTGTATTGTTTGTGAGTATCATGGTGTTTTCTAAGTGTTGTAGAAAAATTTCACTGATAGGACTTTCCATCGGTTGGCCATCTCTTTGTGAATAGAAGTTTGAGTTGTGGGTGAAATAGTTTTGTTCTGAGATGGTTTGGGGTATGTTTATGATTTTGGTAAAGTGGGTTTTAGGTATGTTGTTCTGTATCAATTCGTTTCTAGAACTTTGAGGCATGGGTATGTTGGTGTAAATATTTGTTATGTAAATATTTGATTGTCTGATTATTTTGTCCATGTATTTTGCTAGTTTATGTTGTTTATGTTAGGGGCATTCTGGTAGTTGATCATGGCTCGGATGGAGACGTTGGGAAGAGCGCGGAGGGTAGGTGATTTAGAGTGGATTTGTTTTAGGTAGTATTTTTTGTTTTTGTTGATAATGTATTCAGATGTATTAACCAGTTGTTTGATGGTTGTGTGGCATTTCTGTATTGGGTCTGTCTGTAGTTGTACTATATTACTATTTATTATGTAATCATTGATTTTGTCATTGAGGCTGTTTGTATTAATAATTACTATGGTTTTAATTTCATTGTTCCTGTTTTGGTTGGTTATGGTTTTTTTTACATTCATGAATTTGATTCTCCAATTCCTTCTATTATCTCACAGTCTATATATATATATATATATATATATATATATATATATATATATATATATATATATATATATATATATATATATAGGGCTATATCTTGTTCAAATTTTCAATCGTTAATGAAATACTTTCTGTTCATCCACTCAAGTTCAAATATATTTGTTTAAGGTTCTGGTGGATGGCATTTTATGTTATTACAGTTTTTAAAATAATAATTCATTAATTAAATAAATAATTACTTTTAATAAATAATTTCGCTTTCTATTTTGCTACTAGATGTAGGTAGGTACATATTTATAAACAATTGTAAGTATTTAATAAAAGTAACTCAAATAAAAAATTTTTTTGACCCATTTCCAATTAGAAATTGGCTTAAAATTTTTATATTACTTTGTTCTATTTACAGTTTCAACTTAATGCACGAAAAGTGTTCGTAGGTTAGGTAATCTTTTTTAAAACAAAATATTAATTTCATTTGGCAATATTTGGCAATCACAGACGGCGTAAACAGTTGTAATTAATTTATAAATTGAAATTAAATTAGGCTGCCATAATTAAATAATAAAGCAAACAATAGAATTGTCATCAAAAGGCAATTTAATTACAATTATTTCGGTTTTACTGTTTGTTAAAATATCTAAATACGTTTAAAGAGAGTAAAATAAATTATTTGTCGTCCAGTAATTATCTGTTTATAAATACTCGGTGCGTGGTGAATAAATCTGCGAGCGCTTTGATTGCTCAACCAAATTGTTTTGTTCAGATTGGCTGTTTGAAGGCCCTCGGCTCTTGAAGCTAGAACTCCGGATGCTGTCGATTTGCGACACATTTCGGTCAGCTGTGAGTTTTATAATATGTAAATTGTGGATATTCGTTTATAACCAACAAAATGTTATTTATTCATTTGTTTGAGCACTCCAGATAAGTGCAATGTTCCCTGTAGCTGGAAGGAAGCTCTTGGAAGTGTAGGTGTTTGATGTTTTGCCCCTCACATTACACATAGCAACGTTAAATCTAAGGACATGGTTCTTATAGCACAAAAGGCTTTATGAAGGCAACGAACTAGCTGTCGAAACGTTGCATTATTTGAATAAATAGCTTTTACTCGATGTTCAACCTGTTTATCTTTTATTTAAAATTCTATTCAAGTCAGCCCTAATTTCATCTAGGCTTACTATTGAATAATCTTTATACTTACATATTTACAGTTATAAATAAACCACACAGTCGCTTCGAGAAAGAAACGCAATCTGAAGATTCATTTGTTCAAAGTCTGCCTTTTCCCGTTAGTCAATGCAACTTTATCAATTTAGTTACAACGTGTGCTGAATCTCTGGTAAACAAAGTTGGGTTATAGGTGTATCTGTTATGGCCTATTCAACGCCGTAGCGGCGATTTCCTAAGAAAACCATTATATAAAAGTATATATATATATATATATATATATATATATATATATATATATGGTGAAATAAGACATCTTTCATAAACAAGAATATATTACTTCATTTTAATATTTATTTAATAATTAATATTTATGTGACTAGTGTAAGACTGTAGATTATGTGACTCTAGAGGAACTGTCTTACTCTAGTCACATAACTAGACAGTGACGTATAAGTTTTGATAATGCTGATAATGTAAATTAGCGAAAAGCTTCAAATATTAAATAAATTTGAAAATGAAGTAATATATTCTTGTTTATGAAAGTTGTCTTATTTCACCATACATATTCAACAAGGAAAAATAATTCATCTGAGAATTACAATATATATATATATATATATATATACATATATATATATATATATATATATATATATATATATATATATATATATATATATATATATATATATATATATTAAACCAACATAGATTATTCAGTTACAAGAATATTTATTAATTTATATCCAAAGCTTTTCGTTGGTAAACAGTACCAACATCATCAGGAATGAAAATTACAGTGATGATGTTGGTACTGTTCACCAACGAAAAGGTTTGGATATAAATTAATAAATATTCTTGTATTTGAATAACCTATGTTGTTTTAAATTATTAAACAAGAAAACGTATTTTATATATATATATATATATATATATATATATATATATATATATATATATATATATATTCATTCAAATTTACATTTATTGTATATATGCAAATTTACATTTATTATATATATTCAAATTTACATTTATTATGCTGAAAAAACAGACACAATTTACCTTTATAACTATGAGTGAATTACTCTGATTAACTGGTTTAGGCCACGTATGTCAGGCATAGTTCTATATAATGAGTTGTACTATTCACCAATAACGATTCGTTACTTCGCTATTTAGTAATGATTGTTTTCTTTTCACCGCCCTTTGGAGTAACTGAAAATTAGCCCTGATAGCTTTAATGCTTTACTGTATTATTGTCTCGAAACCAACAGTTAGGCCTACCTGTCCTTTAGGAATCCATAAAAAGCTTTGATTGATGGAGGCTCTCCGGAACGCGTAAACTAAACTAGGAATGCAAGAAAACTGAGGCATTCAAAATATAAAAATCTCCCGTATTTTCATTAGGGAGTCTTAATTCTAATCCCTTGTTACATTATTATGCTTAGGTCAAGGTTTCTTCTAATATATTCCAATTGTAATTAGGTGCAGAAATTTGTACCATTAATTTATTTATGCTATATCCAATCCATATTATATTACACAAAGTAGTTTATGCTATTCAGCCGAAAGTATGATTTATTTGTCATATCTTTAACTACAACTGTACCCGCAAGGGAAGTTACTTTACTCGACACCATCACCCTGCAGAGACAGTATTAGTGGGAACAGGTTAACGGTTAGCACGTCACACACTTTCTCTCTGTCACGCACACGCACACACACACACACACACACACACACACATACACACACACACACATACACACACACACACACACACACACACACACACACACACATACACACACACACACACACACAGATACACACACACACACACACACACACACACACATACACACACACACACACACACACACACACACATAGACACACACATACACACACACACACACACACACACACACACACACATACACACACACACACACACACACACACACACACACACACACACACACACACACACACACACACACACACCCAAACGCTAATTGTAAAACTTTATTGACTCTAGTGGCATATAAAGCTTAATGAAAGCAAGTCAGCTAATATTATATTTAATTATTACGCAAAGGGGATAATAAATGTGCACCTCGTCCCTTATAGCAAAGTAAAATACCTAGGTTTAACGTTGGGTGCTAAACTGCACTTCCACGTGAAGATAAAAGATATGGAAGGCTAGCTTGGCTCGTAGGGTCGTATTCCTTGTCGAGCGTTAGAATAATATGCTAGTCTAGAAGCAAGTGCTCAAGCCCGTATGGGCTACGCGTTGCCACTCTTCGGATGCACAAAGAGCAGGGATTTGCAGGTTTTCGAGCGTTTCCAAAATAAAGTGTTTGAGGCCATATTGAGGTCTGCATGGTACGTCCCAAGCTCTGTCACACATAGAGACCTCAAGATAAGGCCGCCGCTGCAGTCTTGGATCATTGCGAATCGCTGCAGCTGCACAAGAACCAATAGTGATGACTCCATGGTACTTCCCAAGCTTTGTCACACATAGATACCTCAGGATAAGGCCGCCGCTGCAGTCTTGGATCATTGCGAATCGCTGCAGCTGCACAAGAACCCATAGTGATGACTCCATGGTACTTCCCAAGCTTTGTCACACATAGATACCTCAGGATAAGGCCGCCGCTGCAGCCTTGGATCATTGCGAGTGGTTGCAGCTACACAAGAAGCTCTAGCTCTACCACTTCAACCGCCCTCAGAAAGCTGTAGGTTTGCTATATATGCTACTATATACTCGTATTATTATTAGATTTTCTAATAAAGACATAAATAAAACGATACATGCGTATTACATAATTAGTACCGTTTTAATTGGCAATTGAATTATTTAAAACGCTCATAGGCTTATGTTATTACGTATTATTCTATATATACAACCCTGCTCTAAATTTTACTTTAAATTGAGTTCATTTAGTAAAACAGATAGGTTTCTTTTTATTTTAATAATTGGCCTAAATAAATTTTATTGTGAATGTTTAACAATTTATCGTTGTGGCGTACAAGTTAAATTATATTTTATAACAAAACAAACATAAAGTTGCACTTTTCAACGGAACTATTTAATTTAACTTTGAGGTTATAAAGTTATCGTGTATACAAACTTATTCAGGATACCTGCACTACGGAGAATTGTAACTGGGAATCTGCGCATGCCTTTATTTATTATTAATGTGGGACGACGAGAATTCGTGCTTAGAGTAATACATTCTCATCTCGTCTGAGTAAATATTGCAGATGGCCAAGGTCGCCCCGGTTCATCTGCGTTAATTGTTTATGTGGTGTTCACACGACCTCCGAAACTGGTTTGACTTTTTTTACTTATTCAACTGATTATGTTGGTTCAAAGTCAAAATCACCTAAACTTCTGAACTTTTCTCTCAACTCTACTTTACACATCTGAACAGATTCTTAAAATAAAACAAGTTATATATACAAAAATTATAGAAAGTCAATTCCTACTTTAAAAAAATACTAATTATGTATTCCCCCAAATATTGCCCACTTGGGCCTAGGTTACATATAAAGAGGAAACCAGCCCTGCTTCGTCCGAAAGTTGACGAATAGTACAAAACAATAATTCTATTTCATAGATTATTTTATGTTGATTTTAGATAATTATCTTTAATTTGGTTTTATAATTTCACAGGCTTTATATTCAATAGGTAGGTGTTATACATTCAATATTGAATAGATATTAGATAGCAAAATGTTTAAATTGATGTAGCTTGCAGAAGAATTAAACTATAATATTTAGTTTAAATTTTTAAATTTCCGAATTAAAAAAAACTCAGTTATGCCCTCCCCAAAATTTTGCGTCTAAGGCTGCCTACGTTGTCTACATGGACGTTAATAAACTAGCTCATAGCTAATGGCCAGAGCTACGTAAATAACTTGTGGTTTACAGTGCACTACCAGATAATTGCAGTTTTATTCCGTTATCTTTCTTTAAACCCTCGTCGTACGTCTAACTTAGCCCTGACATTCCCCGCGTGAGTAATTCCGCCGAAGATAATGCTTGGAACTTAGATTGCATAAGTTGGAACGGACGTACTTCGTGCACAATACATTTAATCCGCAGGGAATCACACCAAGACAATTCTGATAAAACTTTAGTTGCGAACTTCTGTCATTATAGCGTCTCAAATTATTCAAAATAGGGGTTGTCTTGGTAAGGTTTAGAGAGAAAGAGAACGCCAATCGGCGATCCCTGGAGAAATAGAGACACACAATCTTGCAGAAACACTTGACACGTAATCTTACTAGAGCAATTGGCACCCGTTTCATTGGAATAGATTTTTTTTATTAAAAAATTATAGATAAAAAAATAATAATTTTTAATACAATTTTTACTCTTATCGTACTTAAAAATTGCATTACTTGCAAAAGAAATGTAACAATCTCATCTTTTTCTGGATGAGGTGTAGCGTGTGAGCTGAGTTGGGCCCTGGGATAAATGTACGCATGCGCGCTAGAGGAAACCGCTTTTATTGGTACGCTGAGTCCCCTCCACAACTTCCCCATTTATTCTGTTGTCGTCTCGTTCACCATTTTATCTCTGCCTTCCATTTCAATTCGTTAGCAAACAAAACAACCCTCACCTAAGAATTTTCAATTAGATTTAATTTTGTCACAAATATATATATTTGAATTATATTATTAAAAAAAAAATCTATAATATGAAACACTTTAAAAAACACACATATAATTGCTCATATATAAGTAGATTAACAAATATATGCTTTAATTCGCCAAAATAAACAATTATTAAACAAATAACAAAGTCAGCATAAAAAATGTAAGCCTACTACTCATCAAATAGCCTACTATTGGTGTATAATAGGCCTATTAGGACAGTAAGAATTTTTATAGCGGGGCAAACATAACTAACCTTCTAAGAATTTTTAATTGATTTAACAGATTATTGTCAAAAAAATTTCAATTCTGGAAATCAAAACAACTTTAAATAAAAAAAAAAAAACACGTAATAACACACATGTAGGCAGAGTTATTTAGGTTATATACATATAGACTACACACACACACACACACACACACACACACACACACACACACATATATATATATATATATATATATATATATATATATATATATATATATAAATATAAAATACGTTTTCTTGTTTAATAATTTAAAACAACACAGTTTATTCAAATACAAGAATATTTATTATTTTATATCCAAAGCTTTTCGTTGGCAAACAGTACCAACATCATCAGGAATGAAAATTACAATAATGTCTTTCAATTACATTATTGTAATTTTCATTCCTGATGATGTTGGTACTGTTTGCCAACGAAAAGCTTTGGATATAAAATAATAAATATTCTTGTATTTGAATAAACTGTGTTGTTTTAAATTATATATATATATATATATATATATATATATATATATATATATATATATATATATATATATATATATATATATAGGATATCAAAGAGGTTTTTATTTTCTAAAATAATCACTTATTATACTAAGAACAAAGTGAGGAAGAAAAAAATTACTACTTGGTGTATAATAGGCCTATTAGGACAGTAGGAATTTTTATAGCAGGGCAAACATAACTAGCCTGCCTAAGACATTTTAATTGATTTAATAGATTATTGTCAAAAAAATAAATTTTTCAATTCTGGAATTAAAAATAACTTTAAAAAAACATTAAAAAACACACATGTAAGCTAAGTTAACTATGCTAAAGAAATAGGTTACGAAAGATGTGTTTTAAAATAAACATTCTTTAACAAAAAATAAAGTAAAAAATTATGTAAGTTATGCAAAATATTTCAACGAAAAATCAAAACCACTATATCCACATTAGGCCTAGTTCTATTTGGCAAGGATAAAATGAATATATTTGTCTTTAAGTTGTTTGCCAAATAAAAGTTGATCATGATTTTTAAATTGTGTTTAAATTTACCATTTAGGTTGTAGTATTAGGAGTGAAGGATTTTTTTTTGTAATAACGGGGCAAACGAAACTACGCTTCCCTAGGAATTTTCAATCCTATTTAAAAATATTACAAAAACATTTCTGAATCCTAGAATTAAAAACAATAATCTTTAAAATAAATAGCCTACTAAAAAACACACACAGTCTATAATTATCAAACATAAAGAGGCTAAAAAAGGATGTGTTTTAAAATCCCCAAAATAAACAGTTCTTAAACAAATAAACTTTTAGGAAAAATATCTGCAAAACTTTTCAACGAAAAATTAATGTCACTCTATCAATATTATAGGCCTAATTCGCGAGGAAAAAATAGGCTACATTTCTCTTTGAATAGTTGCCCTGATAAAAGTTCAGCAAATTTTAAAACCTACTTAGGCTATAATATCAGGTTAGTTGACTTATTTTGCAACAATGCGAGTATTAACGTTTCTACTGTTAGATATTATTGTTTTTATTATTAGGCCTATGTTCTTTATTGTTGTTGATCTAGCCTCTCATTGTTGATTTAATTTTGAGTTTCATTCTATTCTAATAATAATATTACCAGGTTCTCTCTTTTGTAATGTTTAAATTTTAATATACAAATACAAGGAAATACAAATAATAGAAGGCTACATTCTACAGTGGGAACAATAGTTTTAAATATTAAAAATATATGTTGTGGGCTATTTTATTAGCCTACATCCCTTTATTCATTAGAAGTACATGGGTTAGGCCTACATTATTTTAAAATGAGAAATAAAATTTTATTTTTAAATAACGCTAGTGCCTACTGAATGTTCTATCAATAAATTTCAAATTTACAATGTAGGCTATAGGATAGCCTATATTAAATATATTGTGTATTAAATGATATTATTTTTAGCTCCATTATTATTTATGGTAATAAACAGAAAAATAAACTGAAATAGTTATGTTAATTGATTAGATCAGTTAGGATATTGACAGCCACATTTATAGCCTATAACAATGTCGAAAGTCTTAGTGCCTTAAAGGAACTAGGCCTATATACATTGGTGTTTGTCCTTGGCATTAGTTCTGAAACAGTAAACACTGCAGCAGGGTAAAGTTATGAATTAGCCTAAATATCCCAATGGTTAAGGTCTATAACCGAATATAGGCTGAATCAAGCAGTGTACAATGGAAGAGTAGGCGTTAATGTTTAACTATTTAAACTATTTTGTTTAAGAATATTAAGAAAATGTAAATGAACGGTTAAGAATATTACAAATCTGCAACTCGTTCTATCACTGTGAATAGGCCTATAAGAAGCCAGTAGGCTAGTTGGATATGCCTGATGTTTAAATAGCCCTAGGCCTACTTTTTTAAATTGTAATTATATAAGTATGCATTTATATCGACTGTTAGACCTAAATATAAATTGTATTTCATCGCGTTAGGGATGCTACATCAATGAAATTTAGAGTTGAAACAAGACATTTTTTCAGTTTAATTCAATTATTTGTCCTATATATAGCATTGAGATATAGGTTAGTGTGTTAATTTTATTTCTCTACATTACGCCTTTATTTACTTTTAAAAAGCTATTTATTTAAATGTGACTTAAGCTATTTAAATTCGGCGCGTACCGTAATATAGTCTAACCCAAGAGTTCTCAGTCTTATTCAAATACTGCGCCCCTTAATAAAAATTAAAATTTTACGTGCCCCCGTGTTATCGGGGGAGGGGGGGATAAATTATAAACACTTTATACATCAAAAACAAAATATATTTGGTAATATATAGAAACGCATTACACAAGATTAATGGGAAGGATGAGCTTGCTTCTTTTTACATAGTTTTGTTAAGTACAACCTTCAATCGTCCTCAACATTAGGCTTGTTTCTGTGCTTACTTTTTAGATATATCAAGCTTGGAAACTTTCTTTCACATAAGTATGTAGTAGAAAGCCCAATAAGAATCTTACAGCAGTGTTTGAAAGTTCTTGGTACTCCGACAACGACCATCCAAACATCTAACAACGTAGCACTGAAATATATTTTTTTAAAGTCAGGTCACATCGTAGTACGAAACAGAAAGGAATAAAAATGGTTTAATTTTGCATTACCTGCCCCGCGAATCTCCAAAGGATACGCGTACCACAATATGAGATCCCCTGGTCTACCCAATCATTAAATATTGCAGTTATTAGGCCAACATTAAATAAATTTGTATTTAGTTATAAAATCTACCGCACGTCATAAAATTAAAACTTTCTAGTTAGACTAGTAGATATTATACGCATATGTTTGATACGTGTACGGTTAGCTTACGTCCTTCAGGCTATTCTACGAGTAATCAACTATTATTGCATTTACCAAAATACACATAATGTGGAATTATGAAGGTTTTAGCACATATACATATATAATACTAATATTGGCAATTGTTTATTTATGCTACACAGATTAGTATAATAAACCTTCAATAAATGTAACTTATAAGGAGTTGTAGATTTGGGACACGATTTGGTTCATTTAGTAAATTATTATTATTATTTTTTAATTACAATGAAAATATTGGAAAGAATCCCAATATCACAAAAATAATAAAAAAATAACAAATAAAACCAGTTACTTAAGATTAAAACCTTATGTACATTTCGATGACCATGATGATCAGATCACTCTAGTTTGTAACACCTTGTTTGCTATATTGTATTTTGTAATAAGACTCTCTGATGATGATGGCATGGTCATCGAAATGTACATAAGGGTTTAATCTTAACACAAATATTATATTTATAAATTCAATATAAATACCTGCATATTGGTGTAGCATATTTAAATATTTGTGACTAAATAATAAAAAATATATTAAAATTCTTAACACAGTTTCCCTTAATATAGCCAGGCAAATTTTATGGTCGAATCTAATTTAAATATAAGCTAATAAGATTTGCTTTGGAATTTGGAAATTCGTAAAATGCTGTTAGGAAAGGCTTATAAGCTTTCCTTATAATTTATTATTTTTAATTGTACAAACTACAATTTAATTTCCTATCGGCTGAGATTTCAAGCGATTATTCTATTACAACACTTCAAGTCTGTATGTTCTATCAGTATAATTGATTTGTATTAAACATGTTATGTCCCATCTATATTTGCAGTAAGCCTACATTTATTGTAACCTTACGACCTAATCGTTCAATTTTTGGTATTAAGTTGTTATAATAAATACTAGGCTATTTAGTAATAAAGAATACGAAGCCTAATGAATAGTAGAGCCTACAAACAACACTTGTATAGCTATTGCACAAGTAAGTTAGAATGATTTTGTACAAGTACAATTATTATTTAGGTTACAAGTACAAAGATTAGATTATATAAGGTTACTTTCAGGCTATTGTCTTTAATGGCTCCTAGATTTTATATTCAATAGTTAGGTTTTATAGATTCAGTATTTAATAAATATAATATTGTTGGTATTTTGGCCAATAATTTATTTTATATTTTGCAAATTGTTTTACTTGTTTTTACTACAATAAAAATATTGACAAAAACCCAAATACCAAAAAATTAATAAAAAATAACTAATATTACAAGTTACATTAGATTATCACCAAAGGTGTAGGCCTAATAGGGTATTAGTTATTTTTGATTAATTTCGTGGGATTTGGGTTTTGCCTATATTATACTGTAGTATTTTACTGTGCTCCTGATCGTGTATTGGTGTTACTAGTTCATATTTATTTAAAATAACTGAATATTTTTATGAATTTAATTAGGCTCGTAGTTTTATTTTTTATTAGCATCTTATTTTGGTTTTGGTTTAAATGTAGGCCCTATAATAATTGTTGTGTCTTAGCCTTGGAAATGTTTCCAGATCAAACTGTAGGTATAAATTAATAAATCTTTGACTACAATATCGAGTAGGTTTCCAAACTATCGGCACGTGTTATTCCTCACTATAATACTTATAATTTATCCGTAAAGGCTTATAAACAGGCCTAGTAAGCATCTGTACAAATTGGTCTAGCAAGGGCAGTTGTATGTACAACATTTTACTAAGATTTTTGTTACTTAGGCCTATTTAATATTTAAAAGGCCTAAAAGTTCTCTATCCTTTTTTCGTTTCTAATTTATTCCAGTAAAGAAACTAGGCATAGGGCTATTTTTCTTTTATTTGAATTTTTACAATAATTGATCTTTTTAAAGCAATTATCGCAATGTACCTACATTTAAATTTACTTAAACGACGCAAAGCCTAAAATAAAATAATACATGAAAATCGGTAATAAAAAGTAGAAAAATAATAGCGAAGAACAAAGTACACAACAATTTATAAAATAAAAATATGCAAGTATTCCACGCACAGTATTTTAGAGCAAGTAGGCCTAATAATTAAGCTAGCTTGCGAGTTAGGATTATAAATAAACAAACAACTATGCACGAACTCACAAAACAATATACTTTATTGTCATACACGTTCTGTGACTCATGTAATCATTATTAGTGACATCACTATGATGTCACTGATGAAGTCATAAGATGTCGAAACGCGTATAGCAAATAAAATATATTGTTTTGTGAGTTCGTGTGCAGTTGTGTGTTTATTTATTTAGAATTCAGATATACATAAATATTCGGGGAAGCTCTTAGTATATTCAAAAACTTCTACCGAAGGGCGAAGAAAACAATGGAAGACTTATGGAAAAATAAGCAGGCCTATGACCATACATTATTAGGTGTGTTAAAAATATAGAGTTATACATTAAACTGAAATCTTTAAATTTTATGGACAATTTTAAATAATTAAATGAATCAAGGTGGATCGTGTAACTCAGAATAATAAAAACATAAATTATTATTTTTGTAAGTGAATTTTTTTGATACCTCCTAAAGCAATGTAAACCTAACTCTGTATAGGGAATTATTGTTACTGGCTTTACCAAACAAACTTGGATAATTTCTTATGTGCTTGTAATAGGTCAAACGCTCTTATCAACAAAAAGTGTTTGAAACCTTAAAAGACACACAAGTATGAATTAAATATGAATTCCATAGATATTACAGAAACATCTGAAATAACAGAAAATCTCTAGATGTGGTCCTGATTTTATTACACCAATATTAAAACATCGCTTATGTGTAATATTGGCTTTAAAAGTGTCCATATGAATTTCATAAAATTTGTATTTGATGTTAGAAAAATAACATTCAATACGATACGTAATGAAATATTTTATATCCGAAATGAATAAAACAAAAACATAACCTGTAAAGTTATTTAGAGATAAAGGCGAATTAACAACAGTAATTCTAATAACAATTCTAATTATAAAAAGAAAATTAAGTAACGATGAAGAAACACAACCATTTAGACGAGCAACACATTTTGGCCTATAAATACAAAAGTAGGTATATTGCCAAAACAAAGATAGGAACAACGCTATGAGAATATACTATGATGACAAAGAGTAAATGAAGAAGGCAACCATTGACATGATATATAATAGAAACGCTTTGAAGAATAGAGAGATTGTAAGGTCAGAACAATATGGAAAACACAAGTATTATGGTAACGAGAAAATAAACTGTTAGGGTAAATGCCCTGAGAAACAAATAAAATTAAAAAAAAAATTAATTCAATTCCTACTTAAGTAAAGCAAAGTTAGTTATTTCGTAATATATAATTACAATAAATATAAATACATACTGTACCTATGACAGAAACACAATAATAAGTGGCCAAACATGGAACCAAATTAATTAATTAAATCTAACTATTTTATTAATATTTGAAAAAAACTGTAATAACATTAAGTGTCATCCACTTAAGTTTTAAAAAATGTACCGAACTTGAGTGGAGAGTAGATGAGTAAAAACTATTTTATTATCGTTAGAAAATTTGAACAAGTTAGGCTGTATATATTAGGGATAATATTTCTCCTTCTTTTAATTGAAAAAGGGAAGAAAATCAAGATCAACTCAAGTTGTGTCCTAGAAAAATTTTATTAAGATTTGTGTAACATGTATATTAATATATAAATAAAGAATTAATTACACACACACACATAGGCCTATATATATATATATATATATATATATATATATATATATATATATATATATGTAGCCTATATATATATATATATATATATATATATATATATATATATATATATATATATATAATGTAATAAAATAATTTAATATAATAGATAAAATAAAATGTGATTAGAATACAGTACGAGTATACGAATAATTATAGCAAAATAACACATAAAAGGAAAAATTAATCGAGCTTTACCTTTTCCTTTTAACTCAGAAGCCTATTTACCAAGCAGACCTCTATCTTGACCGTCCCAAAGCCCTACATAAACTGACACCAGCATGTAGGCCTACAAATATCTTCCCACCTAATTGCGGTGGATTACTCAGATGGGAGGTAACTGGCAGATTGACTTAGCCCACAACCTCCCATAAAACTAGTTACGGCTAGACGGGTTGTAACCATGGGAAAGGGCAGCGAGGGACACTTGTCCAAAACTGGATACCTATTGATTCTTTTCGGACACTGTGGATTTCTTGATCGGTGGGAAAGTGTTTTAACAAAGTTGTAATTCTGGATCGACTTAGTCTTGTCTTGTTTTAAAGTTGCATTGTGAGCTTGCCGGCTCTAATAGTAGGGTTGAAGCTTTGATCTAAGGACAAGTTTATTTTAAATAATGCAACAAACCAGTTTTGAAATGTGCTTTTAATTCCCCACATATTAATAAAGTTAAGAAACAATGAAATATGTGTTAAAATAAGTAATACAAAAGAAAATAATAATAATATATTATGTAAGTTAACAAAACAAATTTTATTTTACTTACTTTTTATTAAATAATTATAATTAATTATAAATATGTTATGACAGAATATCAAATATTAGGTGACAAGTAAGTGAATCTATTTACTAAAAGCAATTAGTTATATTTAATTAATTCATTAATATTTGTAAGAACTGTATTAAATCAAGCGTCATTCACTAAAAGTTTTAAACAAATGTAAGTTTAATGTGAGTGGATGAATAAAAACTATTATATTAACGATTGAAAATGTGAAAAGATGTAAAGATCTAAATAGAGACATACATAAGGAGAGTGTGATCTAATAGTAGTAAGTGAATAAACAAAGAGACAAAATGTTCAATAATATCAAAGAAGGCAATTTTATTATGTAGCCTACTACAAATATTATCTCGAAACTGAAGAAATTTATCATGTAATTTAACAACGATACATTATGTTATTTTGTTTTCAATAGTTATAATGATTTATACCCGTTTTGATACAAGCGTAAATTAAAATACACAACGTAATCACAATAACTAAATCCAAAAAATAAATGTTTTAAAAATAATTTTTTAAATAATAAACGTTCACATCTTTAATTACAGAAGCATTTCATACGTTTTAGTTAAAACAAAAATATGTCAAAAACAATTCGAAACTTTCCTGAAATTAAAAATTTAATTTTGAAATGATATTTTAGTATTAAATATCTTTTAATCTAGAGTGCAATATATTAAAACTATTAATTTTCCTTGTCTGTTAATACCCAAGCTTGATAAGTTGTTTTTTTAAAACCGGTGCAGTGACCACGAAAGTTTTATTGCTTACGTATAGTAAAGAACAGGTTATATAAACAACAATATTTTAAAAGTCATTTACTACTTTATTTTAATTATTTTTTTATAAATAATATAAATAAAGTAACATAACCTATGAGTTGAAACAGCTGTTCTACGATAACATATAACATAAAATCTGCTGTTTTATGAAATCATTTGTTATCACTTGTTTTAAGCAAAATTGAACGAAATAACTGTATTGCACACCTTGCCTCTTTTATTAAAAGTTTTTCTCCCGTATATAACTGGAATTAATTAATTCAATTTAATTAATGAACAATTATTTGAAAATAAAATTGTATTGACATCAAGTGTAATCCACTAAAATTTTAAGCAAATCTATTTGAACCTAAGTGAGTGAATAAAATAATTGTATGAACGATTGAAAATGTTTACATTATACTAGGTTAGGTTAGGTTATTTTTATATATCATGGTGATGTGAACTAATAGAAGGAATTGCCGCTAAAGTTTGCACACATTTTGAGAAAAGTCAACGAGTTACCCGGATGACGACAAATATTTAATAAATAAAAACTTAATATGGAAAATGTTTCTATGTGGAAAGCGTACGTAAATAATTTGTATGTATAGTTTAGATTAGAAAAGTATTTCTGAATGTCTGAATGTTAGTAGCCTATTCCATTAATTGTGAGAGTTCCGCGGGAGATGCGATTCGGTTCCGCCGCCTGTCGATCGGAATCATATCTTCTGCTGGCTGATTTGGATTGATGACATATGAATACACCCAATACAGTTTTTTTAATTCATAAAATGTATATTAAATTGTTGATTTTATTAACGGCCAGTAGAGAGCTACTGTTAGTGTAAAAGCATTTTAAACCTTCGAGTCAGTACAACGGTGCCTTACCTTGAATAAATGTTTCACTGAGTATAAAAACATATTTCGTAAGCAAATTGGTTTAACGTATTGACCAGAAAGTTGACAGTTTTTTGTAGCTGACTGGGTAAGAGTATCTATTCATCCCTAGGAAATTAGGAGAGTTTGTGCAAGTTATTCAAAAGTTATTTTCCGTTTAAAGGTAATTAATATACTTCTTGAATTTACATATATAAAATTTGAATAGTGTGTGTTTATTCTGATAGTCCTTCTACTTTAAAATAGAAAATTTTCAAAGGATTTTATAATTTTCTAATAAAATTGAACTCTCCAATTCTTTGGATAACTTTGTACCATCTATGCAACTATTTTTGCTAATTTTATATCTATTAATACCTATACGCTGACATAATTAGCTAATTTTTATATTCTTTAAGCTGTTCTTTTGATTTACCTTATTTTTGTTAAAAGCTTCTGCAGTTTTGTACATTTGCAAACATTTATCATGAATTTATGTTTATCCTTATTATTATTAGTTGTTTATAAGCCTTCAATTTTCTTTGCTTTCCACTTTCCGTTCCCCAGTCCGTTCACTGAGGAAGGTTATAATTTTCATTGCTTTCCACTTTCTGTTCCCTAGTGCGCTCACTGAGGAAGGTAATAATTTTCTTTGCTTTCCACTTTCTGTTCCCCAGTGCGCTCACTGAGGAAGGTAATAGTTTTCTTTGCTTTCCACTCTCCGTTCCCCAGTCCGTTCACTGAGGAAGGTTATAATTTTCATTGCTTTCCACTTTCTGTTTCCCAGCGTGTTCACTGAGGAAGGTTATAATTTTCTGTGCTTTCCACTTTCTGTTCCCCAGTGTGCTCACTGAGGAAGGTTATAATTTTCTGTGCTTTCCACTTTCTGTTCCCCAGTGTGCTCACTGAGGAAGGTTATAATTTTCTGTGCTTTTCACTTTCTGTTCCCCAGTGTGCTCACTGAGGAAGGTTATAATTTTCTGTGCTTTCCACTTTCTGTTCCCCAGTGTGCTCACTGAGGAAGGTTATAATTTTCTTTGGTTTCCACTTTCTGTTCCCCAGTGTGCTCACTGAGGAAGGTTATAATTTTCTGTGCTTTCCACTTTCTGTTCCCCAGTGTGCTCACTGAGGAAGGTAATAATTTTCTTTGCTTTCCACTTTCGGTTCCCCAGTCTGTTCACTGAGGAAGGTAATAATTTTCTTTGCTTTCCACTTTCTGTTCCCCAGTGCGCTCACTGAGGAAGATAATAATTTTCTTTGCTTTCCACTTTCTGTTCCCCAGTCCGTTCACTGAGGAAGGTTATAATTTTCATTGCTTTCCACTTTCTGTTCCCTAGTGCGCTCACTGAGGAAGGTAATAATTTTCTTTTCTTTCCACTTTCTGTTCCCCAGTGCGCTCACTGAGGAAGGTAATAATTTTCTTTGCTTTCCACTTTCGGTTCCCCAGTCCACTGAGAAAGGTTATAATTTTCTTTGCTTTCCACTTTCTGTTCCCCAGTGCGCTCACTGAGGAAGGTAATAATTTTCTTTGCTTTCCACTTTCTGTTCCCCAGTGCGCTCACTGAGGAATGTAATAATTTTCTTTGCTTTCCACTTTCTGTTCCCCAGTGCGCTCACTGAGGAAGGTAATAATTTTCTTTGCTTTCCACTTTCTGTTCCCCAGTGCGCTCACTGAGGAATGTAATAATTTTCTTTGCTTTCCACTTTCTGTTCCCCAGTGCGCTCACTGAGGAAGGTAATAATTTTCTTTGCTTTCCACTTTCTGTTCCCCAGTGCGCTCACTGAGGAATGTAATAATTTTCTTTGCTTTCCACTTTCTGTTCCCCAGTGCGCTCACTGAGGAAGGTAATAATTTTCTTTGCTTTCCACTTTCTGTTCCCCAGTGCGCTCACTGAGGAATGTAATAATTTTCTTTGCTTTCCACTTTCTGTTCCCCAGTGCGCTCACTGAGGAAGGTAATAATTTTCTTTGCTTTCCACTTTCGGTTCCCCAGCGCGCTCACTGAGGAAGGTAATAATTTTCTTTGCTTTCCACTTTCTGCCCCCAGCGTGTTCACTGAGAAAGGTTATAATTTTGTTTGCTCTATTTATACAGGTATCACTTTTCCCATGATCTATTTTTATCATGCAATACCTGTATGTCATCTCCTATGTGCTACATAGATATTTTATTTTCACTAAAGGTTTTGTAAGTCCAACTTTCGGTTTCCTCTATAGAGTCTGCTAAATTATAAATCATCTTAGTTATTTGCATTATTCTTATTATCAACCTTTGTGTAAAAAGTATTGC
>JBAIZL010000021.1:1358664-1376164 GCA_036971475.1 Prosapia bicincta | reverse complement strand
CAACCTGGTCCCCAACACACTATGGAGTAGGGAAGGTATGTTTAATGGATAACTCATTAAACCAAGTATATCTTCATTGAGGGTTTATAAGCGAGGGTGCTAAGTAGCTACCTGGTCCCCAACACACTATGGAGTAGGGAAGGTATGTTTAATGGATAACTCATTAAACCAAGTATATCTTCATTGAGGGTTTATAAGCGAGGGTGCTAAGTAGCAACCTGGTCCCCAACACACTATGGAGTAGGGAAGGTATGTTTAATGGATAACTCATTAAACCAAGTATATCTTCATTGAGGGTTTATAAGCGAGGGTGCTAAGTAGCTACCTGGTCCCCAACACACTATGGAGTAGGGAAGGTATGTTTAATGGATAACTCATTAAACCAAGTATATCTTCATTGAGGGTTTATAAGCGAGGGTGCTAAGTAGCTACCTGGTCCCCAACACACTATGGAGTAGGGAAGGTATGTTTAATGGATAACTCATTAAACCAAGTATATCTTCATTGAGGGTTTATAAGCGAGGGTGCTAAGTAGCTACCTGGTCCTCAACACACTATGGAGTAGGGAAGGTATGTTTAATGGATAACTCATTAAACCAAGTATATCTTCATTGAGGGTTTATAAGCGAGGGTGCTAAGTAGCAACCTGGTCCCCAACACACTATGGAGTAGGGAAGGTATGTTTAATGGGTAACTCATTAAACCAAGTATATCTTCATTGAGGGTTTATAAGCGAGGGTGCTAAGTAGCTACCTGGTCCCCAACACACTATGGAGTAGGGAAGGTATGTTTAATGGATAACTCATTAAACCAAGTATATCTTCATTGAGGGTTTATAAGCGAGGGTGCTAAGTAGCTACCTGGTCCCCAACACACTATGGAGTAGGGAAGGTATGTTTAATGGATAACTCATTAAACCAAGTATATCTTCATTGAGGGTTTATAAGCGAGGGTGCTAAGTAGCTACCTGGTCCTCAACACACTATGGAGTAGGGAAGGTATGTTTAATGGATAACTCATTAAACCAAGTATATCTTCATTGAGGGTTTATAAGCGAGGGTGCTAAGTAGCTACCTGGTTCCCAACACACTATGGAGTAGGGAAGGTATGTTTAATGGATAACTCATTAAACCAAGTATGTCTTCATTGAGGGTTTATAAGCGAGGGTGCTAAGTAGCTACCTGGTCCCCAACACACTATGGAGTAGGGAAGGTATGTTTAATGGATAACTCATTAAACCAAGTATATCTTCATTGAGGGTTTATAAGCGAGGGTGCTAAGTAGCTACCTGGTCCCCAACACACTATGGAGTAGGGAAGGTATGTTTAATGGATAACTCATTAAACCAAGTATATCTTCATTGAGGGTTTATAAGCGAGGGTGCTAAGTAGCAACCTGGTCCCCAACACACTATGGAGTAGGAAGGTATGTTTAATGGATAACTCATTAAACCAAGTATGTTTTCATTGAGGGTTTATAAGCGAGGGTGCTAAGTAGCTACCTGGTCCCCAACACACTATGTGGTAGGAAGGTATGTTTAATGGATAACTCATTAAACCAAGTATGTCTTCATTGAGGGTTTATAAGCGAGGGTGCTAAGTAGCTACCTGGTCCCCAACACACTATGGGGTAGGGAAGGTATGTTTAATGGATAACTCATTAAACCAAGTATATCTTTATTGAGGGTTTATAAGCGAGGGTGTTAAGTAGCAACCTGGTCCCCAACACAGTATGGGGTAGGGAAGGTATGTTTAATGGATAACTCATTAAACCAAGTATATCTTCATTGAGGGTTTATAAGCGAGGGTGCTAAGTAGCTACCTGGTCCCCAACACACTATGGAGTAGGAAGGTATGTTTAATGGATAACTCATTAAACCAAGTATGTCTTCATTGAGGGTTTATAAGCGAGGGTGTTAAGTAGCTACCTGGTCCCCAACACAGTATGGGGTAGGGAAGGTATGTTTAATGGATAACTCATTAAACCAAGTATATCTTCATTGAGGGTTTATAAGCGAGGGTGCTAAGTAGCTACCTGGTCCCCAACACACTATGTGGTAGGAAGGTATGTTTAATGGATAACTCATTAAACCAAGTATGTCTTCATTGAGGGTTTATAAGCGAGGGTGTTAAGTAGCAACCTGGTCCCCAACACAGTATGGGGTAGGGAAGGTATGTTTAATGGATAACTCATTAAACCAAGTATGTCTTCATTGAGGGTTTATAAGCGAGGGTGTTAAGTAGCAACCTGGTCCCCAACACAGTATGGGGTAGGGAAGGTATGTTTAATGGATAACTCATTAAACCAAGTATATCTTCATTGAGGGTTTATAAGCGAGGGTGCTAAGTAGCTACCTGGTCCCCAACACACTATGTGGTAGGAAGGTATGTTTAATGGATAACTCATTAAACCAAGTATGTCTTCATTGAGGGTTTATAAGCGAGGGTGTTAAGTAGCAACCTGGTCCCCAACACAGTATGGGGTAGGGAAGGTATGTTTAATGGATAACTCATTAAACCAAGTATATCTTCATTGAGGGTTTATAAGCGAGGGTGCTAAGTAGCTACCTGGTCCCCAACACACTATGGAGTAGGAAGGTATGTTTAATGGATAACTCATTAAACCAAGTATGTTTTCATTGAGGGTTTATAAGCGAGGGTGCTAAGTAGCTACCTGGTCCCCAACACACTATGTGGTAGGAAGGTATGTTTAATGGATAACTCATTAAACCAAGTATGTCTTCATTGAGGGTTTATAAGCGAGGGTGCTAAGTAGCTACCTGGTCCCCAACACACTATGGGGTAGGGAAGGTATGTTTAATGGATAACTCATTAAACCAAGTATATCTTCATTGAGGGTTTATAAGCGAGGGTGTTAAGTAGCAACCTGGTCCCCAACACACTATGGGGTAGGGAAGGTATGTTTAATGGATAACTCATTAAACCAAGTATATCTTCATTGAGGGTTTATAAGCAAGGGTGCTTAGTAGCAACCTGGTCCCCAACACAGTATGGGGAGGGAATGTATGTTTAATGGATAACTAAATAAAGTACAACGCAAACCCTGGAAAAAAATTATTGCAAGTAATATTTGAAGTTATTAACAAGTAATTTGTACGGAGCATTTTGGTCTTCCATTAGATAGATTGTTGGTCTTAAACAGAAATAGGTCAGGTTTGATGGGAAAATAGTGTTAAACTAGCAAAGATTACCCACGTAAATTGTACGGCAAACAATGGCTTTAAGTTGGGAACTGCAAGTCCTCTTCTAGCTTCTGCAAATAGAATCTAGTGTCCCGTTATCCGACTGTAACAATGATTCGGTTTAATATTTGGATAAATCTTGTGTAATTTACGAAGTTGCCTGACATAGTTAGCTGACAGTTACCTCGCTGTCATTATGTGTGCTTTCAATCCCTTCGCTTGCATACCTCTGCCTTACCTAACATTAACGCCTTTCCGATTAACTCCATTATCAAAACTTTAAACTCTATTGTACTTTTAAATTCTTTCTGTTAGTTCACTTCCTTATATATATTTATATATATTTTTTTTCGAATTTTCAATCGTTAATAAAATACTTTTTATTCTTTCACTTAAGTTCAAATACTTTTTTTTAGCTAACTTTGTCACCCTTAGGAGTACTTTTTATTTGAAAATGGAGTCGTTACGAAATGCGATAGTAAAGGAAAATATTGTAATGTTAGGAGAGGCAGAAAAATGCAATAAAATGTATACAGATATATCTAACAGAAGTGAAGGTGAGTATATAAGAATAGGTTATTTATTGTTATTTTTTTACGCAATAGGGTTTGCCACCCCTATTCTAACTCCTCGTCTTTTCTTTCTATTTTTTGTAGAAAGAGGTCTATCCGGGAGGTCTATTCGGGAGGTAGTTTTCCCAGAAAATGAGCAATAATATCCTCTGGGCTAGATAATAAAATTAAAATAAAATAACTTAAGCAAAACTGAAAAAAACTTGTTTGTGAAAAATATGTCATTAATATCAATTTATAATTTATGTAAGTGTTTATGATAGTTGATTATGTCATTTGCAGTTATAAAAAAGTGGTTAATGGAAATTGTTAACACTCTTATCTTTCTTTATATACTTTTAAAATTTAAAAATATTTTCTATGCTAATTAAATCTATTATGTATAATTTCGCGATATCTCTCAACCATGTGTCGCCATTCCAAACACAACGAGCTGGCAAAAGCCGTCCAAATAGGGATTTAAATTGTTTAACATAAAAGAACATTTGTAAAGATGTCATGTCAATTTGCCAGATTTACGTTCTATTTACAAGCAAATGACAGAAGCAAACACAATTTTAAACCAATTTGTACAATTAGCGAGACCCATTCATTGTCAGGTCTGGACAATTACTATTGGCAGTTATTCAAATGAGTTTGTCCGACAAGTAGTTACTGGCGTTCGGGTTCTGTCGACGAAGGTAGACTCGTTAAATAAAGGTCGCTAAGAGAGTCATATTTCCTGCTTTTCTATTATACATTTACTAATAAAGATGTAAGGGTATTCTCCAACGGAAAATGAAGGTTGTTTTTGGGGCTTATTGGGGTTTAATATAGTTTCACATTGAAAAATATAAAGCGTTATTGTAAGACATTTTATGTAATAGTATCTTTTCAGTATTAGAAGTTGCAATAGTATTTTTTAGTATCAGAAGATACAATAGTATCCCTTCAGTACAATATGATAGCGTGTAACAAGTAAACACTTATTTCTGACCGTGTGAGGGAGTCAATTTTTCTGCAATTCGTAAACGTGCACTAGGAGTTAGGTTATGATCCTTTTCATATTATTTAATTGGAAGGGGGTTAATCTAACCTAACCCTACCAATTTCAATGATTATCTTCTCTCTTTTGACGGTGTAATGTCATACTCACTTATCGCTTTGAAACTATTGTACAGACTCACACTCCTTTCTCTCACTCAGGCTCTCCTCTCTCTCTCTCTCTCTCTCTTTCTCTCTTTCTCTCTCTCTCTCTCTCTCTCTCTCTCTCTCTCTCTCTATATATATATATATATATATATAGGTATAGGTAACTACACACACACTCACGACCGCTCACACGCACACGCACAACCCCCCCCCACACACACAAACACACACACACACACACACACTTACATACATGCGCGGGCGCACTTGTGCACTACCGCACACGCACATAAAAGCACTCCCACTCAGGAACTCATTTTTTTGAGTCATTGTCTTTTGCAATAAATTAGTTGTGTCATTTAAACACTATATTGAGGTTTGTCATCATATTATAGAATAGAGGGTTTAACAAACCTACTATGTTTAACAAATCACAGTTGAAAAGCTATTAAATATGATTCGTTTTTTTTTGATAGATTATTTACGTTTTGTCTAATTTGGGGTGTTTTAACCCCAACATTTCGGGATTCTAACCTTTAAAGTTAAGTTAATTGAGGAAAGTGACTTATAAACTTTCATGACGATAAACATTACTATCTTCGAAGTGTTCCATTTACTTTGTTTTGTAATTAAATTTTGAAACCTTATTGAAATTGCCATATAATATCCTTATACTGAAAATGAAGGGCAGATAAAGGAATGAGGGTGGAGGGGTAGGGTGGAACCCAATCTCGCGGCTGTCTCGGGAGACGAGCTAAAGGAAGGGGTATAAATTAAAGTCTTGCAACATGATAATTTTCCAACAAAGGGAGACATTTCCCCGGGAATCCAATAGAGGCGGATCTCAAGACGGGCTCCTTAGAAATGTTCCTCCATTTCAAAATAATCAGTCAAGGAAGGAAGCGCTGGGTTTAAGTTCGAGGAATAAGGCCTGCCTCTTTGAAGACTGTATAAATTATTCTGAAGGTTGGGTGTGTTTGGGGTTGAAACGAGCAATTTGAATAGGCGTTTGCGGTGCTAAATTATTGTTCAAGAACGCCAAACACAAGTACATAGGCTTACGTATGAAACCAATAATCTTTGGGTTTCATTCGTAGTATCAAGGTTAGCTGGCACCTCTAATACAAACAACTTTTCTATAACTTTCTGTCATACATTGCCTACAATTAAATTTTTATTAGAATTAAATCTTTATGGGTTTATGTGTCATAAAACTTGTTCATATTGTAAGAAAGTAAATTGGTTTTGCAAAAAAATGGGGAGGTAATAGTTTATATTTTACCCGAGGAAATATACTTTTCGTTTGAATAGACCTTTAAAATTGAACTTTGTAGGCGCACCTTTAACTATGTAGACACCTTTACCTATTGGTGCACCTCTGACTCTTGATGTAACTTTAACCCATGGTGCACCTTAAACTTATGGCGTACTTTCAACTAATGGTGCAGGTTTATCTTATAGTGTGCCTTTAACCCATGGTGCACCTTAAACTTATGGCGTACTTTCAACTAATGGTGCAGGTTTATCTTATAGTGTGCCTTTAACCCATGGTGCACCTTTAACTTATGGCGTACTTTCAACTAATGGTGCAGGTTTATCTTATAGTGTGCCTTTAACCCATGGTGCACCTTAAACGTATGGCGTACTTTCAACTAATGGTGCAGGTTTATCTTATAGTGTGCCTTTAACCCATGGTGCACCTTAAACGTATGGCGTACTTTCAACTAATGGTGCAGGTTTATCTTATAGTGTGCCTTTAACCCATGGTGCACCTTAAGCGTATGACGTACTTTCAACTAATGGTGCAGGTTTATCTTATAGTGTGCCTTTAACCCATGGTGCACCTTAAACGTATGGCGTACTTTCAACTAATGGTGCAGGTTTATCTTATAGTGTGCCTTTAACCCATGGTGCACCTTAAACTTATGGCGTACTTTCAACTAATGGTGCAGGTTTATCTTATAGTGTGCCTTTAACCCATGGTGCACCTTAAACGTATGGCGTACTTTCAACTAATGGTGCAGGTTTATCTTATAGTGTGCCTTTAACCCATGGTGCACCTTAAGCGTATGACGTACTTTCAACTAATGGTGCAGGTTTATCTTATAGTGTGCCTTTAACCCATGGTGCACCTTAAGCGTATGACGTACTTTCAACTAATGGTGCAGGTTTATCTTATAGTGTGCCTTTAACCCATGGTGCACCTTAAACGTATGGCGTACTTTCAACTAATGGTGCAGGTTTATCTTATAGTGTGCCTTTAACCCATGGTGCACCTTAAACGTATGGCGTACTTTCAACTAATGGTGCAGGTTTATCTTATAGTGTGCCTTTAACCCATGGTGCACCTTAAACGTATGGCGTACTTTCAACTAATGGTGCAGGTTTATCTTATAGTGTGCCTTTAACCCATGGTGCACCTTAAACTTATGGCGTACTTTCAACTAATGGTGCAGGTTTATCTTATAGTGTGCCTTTAACCCATGGTGCACCTTAAACGTATGGCGTACTTTCAACTAATGGTGCAGGTTTATCTTATAGTGTGCCTTTAACCCATGATGCACCTTAAACGTATGGCGTACTTTCAACTAATGGTGCAGGTTTATCTTATAGTGTGCCTTTAACCCATGGTGCACCTTAAACTTATGGCGTACTTTCAACTAATGGTGCAGGTTTATCTTGTAGTGTGCCTTTAACCCATGGTGCACCTTAAACGTATGGCGTACTTTCAACTAATGGTGCAGGTTTATCTTGTAGTGTGCCTTTAACCCATGGTGCACCTTAAACTTATGGCGTACTTTCAACTAATGGTGCAGGTTTATCTTGTAGTGTGCCTTTAACCCATGGTGCACCTTAAACTTATGGTATACTTTCAACTAATGGTGCAGGTTTATCTTATAGTGTGCCTTTAACCCATGGCGCACCTTAAACTTATGGCGTACTTTCAACTAATGGTGCAGGTTTATCTTATAGTGTGCCTTTAACCCATGGCGCACCTTTAACTGATTGTATAGCTTTAACTAATCTTGCAGCTTTTGCTAAATGTGTGACTTTAACTAATGGCTCACCTTAAAGTATTTGTGCACTTTCAGCTATTTTTGTACCTTCAACTAATTGTAGGACTTTAACAATTGATAAATCTTTAACTATTAAATCACCTAATGTTCCACGAGAGAGTAGTTTTGCTTGTTGTTAGAACCTACTTACGTTTTTTTCTATGCTCAAGTTTGTACAGTCTGTATGTGGGATACTTCTGACAAACCGAGTATTTCTTTACTTAGTTGGGGTTTCTAGTTTTGTTGAATACCTCGTTAGAGGCCTAAGATTTCATTTGTTAAAGTTAAAAATATCCGTTTACAAGCTACTTATGGGTTACATCTGATTGGAAGTAAATTTCAATTCCTTCACGTAAACTCATATTTTCATATAACATTATATTTTACATAGTATTATGTGTATATTATCACATAAATACAATATTATCGATCAAATTTAATATTTTCAAAGCATAAATTCGAAATGTTGGCTATATATTATATAAAGAACAGACATTTTGTTTTACTTGAAAAAAGACAGACATTGTCACTTTCGTGTAAAATTGTGTTATATTTTATGAAATCTATAAAATGTGATAGCATTGGAGGAACATAGCGACATAAAATAAATAAAAAAATACAGGAATAGTTTTAATTCAGAGACTAAAGTAGAGGAGACCTTTTCACATGGTCGTTGCTAATAGAACGTTTCCATATACGTACTAAGGAATAGTAGAACACAGTTTGCTAAAATGTGTCGCGCCGTGTGGGAAAAGGGGTATGTGGGAACGTGTACTTGCATAATTTAACAGCCATGCTCCAGTATTGCATGTGATATATATGATTCCGGGTCATGATTTTGGTTGTCAATCTCAATTATTTGTTTGGTTTTTGTCGACTTATGACATGGTATAATAGTGTTAGGCTCTCACAGAGGTTCATTAAACTATAAAGCATTTTTGTCAGAAATAAAATTCACTTTTAGTTGAAACGCTAAAGCAAATAATATTTAGTTACTTAATGCGTCCAAACACTGTTTTAATTAGGTCTAATAGCAGCTTAGCAACAATTAACAATATATCTAATAAATAGGTGTAGAAATTAGACTGAGGTCTACTGAATTCGCTAATAGTCTATTTACCTTAACACGCACTGTCACTGTCATCCTCTGAAGCTTTACTCTCTTCACTACATTACAAACACTCAGGTCTCTTAACAAGACCTTTATATATCCACTTGCAGCTTTTAACAATTTCTCGTACTTTCTAGCCGCTTCACTTCTTAGAAAGTTCTACACTTTACCAGAAAGATATGGCTGTTTGTTTTAAGGTATTAATATAACTATAAATTTTTCACAAAAAAAAACACATATGCAAAGAAATCGATTGGGGAGAGAAAGAGAGGTACATAGGGACAAAATAAAGTAGTAGGTTATTATTTGGCAATTTCTTTAACACACTGTTTTTAACGCCTAAAATTCAATTAAATATATAATTCGTATTTTTTTTTATAAAATCCGGTTCAAAACTTATACCCACTGGACAACTTTAGCTTTTAACAAAGATTGATCATTAAAAAAGCACACACATAGGGTATATTATTAGGCTACTGACTTTCTAGATTTGGAAATAATTTCTAAAGTCTAACATTTTGAATTATGCATATACATGTATATATATCGATTCATAACGTCCTACGCCGTCTTTCTGTTACCAGTTTCCATTCCCTTCTGTTCATCTATTCCTTTTCTTGTGTTTCTTGATCTATGACTTCTCGCCTACTTCTTCTAGGTCATCCTCTCTTTCTTCTCCCATAAGGGTTCCATTTTATCACTAGCTTCGGTATTCTTCTTTTTTTGATCCTTTGTACGTGCCCAAATAATCTTAGTTGTTTAGTTTTTATGTCCTCTACGATTGTATTTAGCACTTCCATGATCTGTCGTTTAAAGTACTCACCATTCTCGAATTTCCAGCTGCCCGCCTCACGTCCTCTAGTTCTTCTGCTTCAGTTGTTATAGGCCTATTTCGCTGCTATATGTGACTATACGTTTTACAATTGTATCGTATGTAGATCGTTTATTGTCTCAGGATATGCGTTGGTCGCTTATTTTTTCTTTAGTTGGTTAATGACTCTCCTTCCCTTCATAAATTGTAAAAGTTGTGATCATCCCTACAATAGATTCCCATTTTCAGCTCTTCCCTTTCCATGCTCTCAGTCCTTGCTTAAACTGTGCTTCTGCCATGTACCATTATGTGAACCCTTTAGTGATCCTTAGTACCTCTTTCCCCTGTTTATATTGTCCCTTATGACTGCTTCTAATGCCCCTACATTTGTCTGTAGAGTCAGATATTTATACTTCCCGCACTCTCTTATCTTTCGTCCATATTCCTTCCTTAGGTATTGCGAGTTTCGCAACATAGCCTAATCTAAATATCATGGAGAAAAGGAAATTTCCGTAAACACAACACTTGCAATCTTATTACGCGCGGTTAGAAACAAACACAACTTACTGTTTGCTTCTCCAGCGTCGTGTAGGAGGTAAAGCATAGGGAAAGGGTTGTGTGCTGAAAGCAGACTTAACGTTCTGTTTCTATGAATTCCTGATGCAAGCTTAGATCCGAGAACCCCCGCAGTGATTGTGTTTGTCTAACACTCTCATCGCGTAATCCAGCCGTGTCTGTCAACATATCTCTCAGATTGAAATACGAATGCCAGCTACGCTGACATGTAATCCTGCTCGACGAAGCCTGTCAAAGATAAGACACAAGATTGCTTCTGCTGCGCCATTTTGTAACCTCGACGACACTCGACTTTACTTACATTTGTTACCAAATTATACACAACTGAAGGCTTATTGTTTCTGGAACCAATCCCAATGCATTTAAAACAAAACATCTTATTGCACAAACCTTTTACTAGTACAAAATATACAATTTTAAACTAGCCTAACCTGTATGAATTCAGGTATAGTATGGAAACTATTCAATGTCTACTATAATACAGAGACATTGTTAAGGTATAAAAGGTATTTTTTTAATAAAGGGCCCATCCTCTTTCCTCTTAGCAATATTTGAGTACAGTTTTCTGCCTCTCCTAACATTACATTATTTTCCTTCGTTGACGCGTTTCGGAACGACAACATTGTCAAAACGTAAATAGAACAAAGGAAAATATTGTAATATAGGAAAGACAGAGAAATGTAGTCAAATATATTTAAGGTAGTATGGCTTTCTAATATTAGTGTGTGCTCGTCACAGTATATAGAACAAGCAGCAAATATCAGTTCTGCGTTCACCACAATCAGACCCTATTTATCAATATGATAAAAGTAATTATGGTATATAAATTAAATAATAAAAGTATCTTTATTTGAAAATTATGGTTTTAATGGTATCGGCATAAAATCAATAAATGCCTATTATGGAATGTGTAAGTATTTAAGTGTTAACCCTTTTTCACTTTTTTTCGAGAAAACATATGACTACTTCAGTGTTTTAATTTTAAATTATAAAACAATATGGCAAAAGTGGCAACAAATCTTATTACATTTTATTGGTTATAATTATGCTGGATACATATTAATTTAATTTTCTTCAGTGACATTCTCTGCTATCAACTTTTTTTTTATTACTTCTCGAGCACTTAATCGAAATAGCTACATACTCGTTAAAACTATCGAAAGGCTTACATCGCTTTGTTTTTCACCGCTAAATGGTTTTTGACAGGATAAAGAGCTTTTCATATATTTTACTAAATGTTATTCAGATTCCAATTATTGAATATCTTTTTCCGATGTTCGAATTCGTCTTTGAGATAGTTTCAGTTTTTTGGTAATTGATACTTTTGACGATTGTTATAAAACAAAACTGAAACCAAATAATGTTATCGTTAATACAATATATTCGTTTGGCATGCAGTAGAAGTTAGATAAATAAGTTACTACTCATGTTACTGCTATTCTAGTAACAAGAAACGCAGAACCTATTCGATATGGTTATAGCTTATACATTATGTATCGTGATACTCATGTAAAGCGACATATTGCCCCGAATGCACCCGAAGCAAATCGAGTATATTCGTTTGGCATGCAGTAGAAGTTAGATAAATAAGTTACTACTCATGTTACTGCTATTCTAGTAACAAGAAACTCAGAACCTATTCGATATGGTTATATCTTATACATTATGTATCGTGATACTCATGTAAAGCGACATATTGCCCCGAATGCACCCGAAGCAAATCGAGTATATTCGTTTGGCATGCAGTAGAAGTTAGATAAATAAGTTACTACTCATGTTACTGCTATTCTAGTAACAAGAAACGCAGAACCTATTCGATATGGTTATATCTTATACATTATGTATCGTGATACTCATGTAAAGCGACATATTGCCCCGAATGCACCCGAAGCAAATCGAGTATATTCGTTTGGCATGCAGTAGAAGTTAGATAAATAAGTTACTACTCATGTTACTGCTATTCTAGTAACAAGAAACGCAGAACCTATTCGATATGGTTATATCTTATACATTATGTATCGTGATACTCATGTAAAGCGACATATTGCCCCGAATGCACCCGAAGCAAATCGAGTATATTCGTTTGGCATGCAGTAGAAGTTAGATAAATAAGTTACTACTCATGTTACTGCTATTCTAGTAACAAGAAACGCAGAACCTATTCGATATGGTTATATCTTATACATTATGTATCGTGATACTCATGTAAAGCGACATATTGCCCCGAATGCACCCGAAGCAAATCGAGTATATTCGTTTGGCATGCAGTAGAAGTTAGATAAATAAGTTACTACTCATGTTACTGCTATTCTAGTAACAAGAAACGCAGAACCTATTCGATATGGTTATATCTTATACATTATGTATCGTGATACTCATGTAAAGCGACATATTGTCCCGAATGCACCCGAAGCAAATCGAGTATATTCGTTTGGCATGCAGTAGAAGTTAGATAAATAAGTTACTACTCATGTTACTGCTATTCTAGTAACAAGAAACGCAGAACCTATTCGATATGGTTATATCTTATACATTATGTATCGTGATACTCATGTAAAGCGACATATTGCCCCGAATGCACCCGAAGCAAATCGAGTATATTCGTTTGGCATGCAGTAGAAGTTAGATAAATAAGTTACTACTCATGTTACTGCTATTCTAGTAACAAGAAACGCAGAACCTATTCGATATGGTTATATCTTATACATTATGTATCGTGATACTCATGTAAAGCGACATATTGTCCCGAATGCACCCGAAGCAAATCGAGTATATTCGTTTGGCATGCAGTAGAAGTTAGATAAATAAGTTACTACTCATGTTACTGCTATTCTAGTAACAAGAAACTCAGAACCTATTCGATATGGTTATATCTTATACATTATGTATCGTGATACTCATGTAAAGCGACATATTGCCCCGAATGCACCCGAAGCAAATCGAGTATATTCGTTTGGCATGCAGTAGAAGTTAGATAAATAAGTTACTACTCATGTTACTGCTATTCTAGTAACAAGAAACGCAGAACCTATTCGATATGGTTATATCTTATACATTATGTATCGTGATACTCATGTAAAGCGACATATTGCCCCGAATGCACCCGAAGCAAATCGAGTATATTCGTTTGGCATGCAGTAGAAGTTAGATTAATAAGTTACTACTCATGTTACTGCTATTCTAGTAACAAGAAACGCAGAACCTATTCGATATGGTTATATCTTATACATTATGTATCGTGATACTCATGTAAAGCGACATATTGCCCCGAATGCACCCGAAGCAAATCGAGTATATTCGTTTGGCATGCAGTAGAAGTTAGATAAATAAGTTACTACTCATGTTACTGCTATTCTAGTAACAAGAAACGCAGAACCTATTCGATATGGTTATAGCTTATACATTATGTATCGTGATACTCATGTAAAGCGACATATTGCCCCGAATGCACCCGAAGCAAATCGAGTATATTCGTTTGGCATGCAGTAGAAGTTAGATAAATAAGTTACTACTCATGTTACTGCTATTCTAGTAACAAGAAACGCAGAACCTATTCGATATGGTTATAGCTTATACATTATGTATCGTGATACTCATGTAAAGCGACACATTGCCCCAAATGGACCCGAAGCAAATCGAGTATATTCGTTTGGCATGCAGTAGAAGTTAGATAAATAAGTTACTACTCATGTTACTGCTATTCTAGTAACAAGAAACGCAGAACCTATTCGATATGGTTATAGCTTATACATTATGTATCGTGATACTCATGTAAAGCGACATATTGCCCCGAATGCACCCGAAGCAAATCGAGTATATTCGTTTGGCATGCAGTAGAAGTTAGATAAATAAGTTACTACTCATGTTACTGCTATTCTAGTAACAAGAAACGCAGAACCTATTCGATATGGTTATAGCTTATACATTATGTATCGTGATACTCATGTAAAGCGACATATTGCCCCGAATGCACCCGAAGCAAATCGAGTATATTCGTTTGGCATGCAGTAGAAGTTAGATAAATAAGTTACTACTCATGTTACTGCTATTCTAGTAACAAGAAACGCAGAACCTATTCGATATGGTTATAGCTTATACATTATGTATCGTGATACTCATGTAAAGCGACACATTGCCCCGAATGCACCCGAAGCAAATCGAGTATATTCGTTTGGCATGCAGTAGAAGTTAGATAAATAAGTTACTACTCATGTTACTGCTATTCTAGTAACAAGAAACGCAGAACCTATTCGATATGGTTATAGCTTATACATTATGTATCGTGATACTCATGTAAAGCGACACATTACCCCGAATGCACCCGAAGCAAATCGAGTATATTCGTTTGGCATGCAGTAGAAGTTAGATAAATAAGTTACTACTCATGTTACTGCTATTCTAGTAACAAGAAACTCAGAACCTATTCGATATGGTTATAGCTTATACATTATGTATCGTGATACTCATGTAAAGCGACATATTGCCCCGAATGCACCCGAAGCAAATCGAGTATATTCGTTTGGCATGCAGTAGAAGTTAGATAAATAAGTTACTACTCATGTTACTGCTATTCTAGTAACAAGAAACTCAGAACCTATTCGATATGGTTATATCTTATACATTATGTATCGTGATACTCATGTAAAGCGACATATTGCCCCGAATGCACCTGAAGCAAATCGAGTATATTCGTTTGGCATGCAGTAGAAGTTAGATAAATAAGTTACTACTCATGTTACTGCTATTCTAGTAACAAGAAACGCAGAACCTATTCGATATGGTTATAGCTTATACATTATGTATCGTGATACTCATGTAAAGCGACATATTGCCCCTAATGCACCCGAAGCAAATCGAGTATATTCGTTTGGCATGCAGTAGAAGTTAGATAAATAAGTTACTACTCATGTTACTGCTATTCTAGTAACAAGAAACGCAGAACCTATTCGATATGGTTATATCTTATACATTATGTATCGTGATACTCATGTAAAGCGACATATTGCCCCGAATGCACCTGAAGCAAATCGAGTATATTCGTTTGGCATGCAGTAGAAGTTAGATAAATAAGTTACTACTCATGTTACTGCTATTCTAGCAACAAGAAACGCAGAACCTATTCGATATGGTTATAGCTTATACATTATGTATCGTGATACTCATGTAAAGCGACATATTGTCCCGAATGCACCCGAAGCAAATCGAGTATATTCGTTTGGCATGCAGTAGAAGTTAGATAAATAAGTTACTACTCATGTTACTGCTATTCTAGTAACAAGAAACGCAGAACCTATTCGATATGGTTATAGCTTATACATTATGTATCGTGATACTCATGTAAAGCGACACATTGCCCCGAATGCACCCGAAGCAAATCGAGTATATTCGTTTGGCATGCAGTAGAAGTTAGATAAATAGGTTACTACTCATGTTACTGCTATTCTAGTAACAAGAAACTCAGAACCTATTCGATATGGTTATAGCTTATACATTATGTATCGTGATACTCATGTAAAGCGACATATTGCCCCGAATGCACCCGAAGCAAATCGAGTATATTCGTTTGGCATGCAGTAGAAGTTAGATAAATAAGTTACTACTCATGTTACTGCTATTCTAGTAACAAGAAACTCAGAACCTATTCGATATGGTTATATCTTATACATTATGTATCGTGATACTCATGTAAAGCGACATATTGCCCCGAATGCACCTGAAGCAAATCGAGTATATTCGTTTGGCATGCAGTAGAAGTTAGATAAATAAGTTACTACTCATGTTACTGCTATTCTAGTAACAAGAAACACAGAACCTATTCGATATGGTTATAGCTTATACATTATGTATCGTGATACTCATGTAAAGCGACATATTGCCCCGAATGCACCCGAAGCAAATCGAGTATATTCGTTTGGCATGCAGTAGAAGTTAGATAAATAAGTTACTACTCATGTTACTGCTATTCTAGTAACAAGAAACGCAGAACCTATTCGATATGGTTATAGCTTATACATTATGTATCGTGATACTCATGTAAAGCGATATATTGTCCCGAATGCACCCGAAGCAAATCGAGTATATTCGTTTGGCATGCAGTAGAAGTTAGATAAATAAGTTACTACTCATGTTACTGCTATTATAGTAACAAGAAACGCAGAACCTATTCGATATGGTTATAGCTTATACATTATGTATCGTGATACTCATGTAAAGCGACACATTGCCCCGAATGCACCCGAAGCAAATCGAGTATATTCGTTTGGCATGCAGTAGAAGTTAGATAAATAAGTTACTACTCATGTTACTGCTATTCTAGTAACAAGAAACGCAGAACCTATTCGATATGGTTATATCTTATACATTATGTATCGTGATACTCATGTAAAGCGACATATTGCCCCGAATGCACCCGAAGCAAATCGAGTATATTCGACTGATACAAAATCCACACTACAACACTAAATATTATCGTTACGTATTATATAAAATAAGGAGCATTGTTTTGGTTTTATAGAGGGAAGCTTTTAGTATTTTCTGTCTTATTTTGATAATATATGTGATCATATGATAAAAAAGTGATAAAAACAAACGTTTTTAAAGTCAATTCCTACTTGAGTTAACGAAGAAATGTTTTATTTTAATTACGTCTTATTAAATAATTACAAATAATATAAATAAAGTAACATAACCTATAAAACAACCGTTTTACCACATAACCTATAACATAATATCAGGTGTTTTATGAAATCATATGTTATAACTTATTTTAAGCAAAAAACGACAAAATAACTATATTGCATACCTTGTCTCTTTTGTGAAATGTTTTTTCTCCCATATAAAACTAAAACTAATTAATTAAATTTAATTAATAAAATAATATTTGAAGAAACTGTATTAACATCAATTGTCATCCTTTACGAGTTTAAGAAAATCTATTTGAACTTGAGTGGATGAATAAAAAGTATTTTATTAACGATGAAAAATTTGAGCAAGATACTCTATGTATAAGGACAGTGTAAACAAATAGACGAACATGCTGTT
>JBAIZL010000021.1:1348664-1353664 GCA_036971475.1 Prosapia bicincta | reverse complement strand
CTTCTGCCATTCTCTAATCGTACACACTATGAAAATAGTACGATATAGCTAGGGCCATGCATACATAAATGATGTACACTCCTGTAATCTAGTACTACATCTAGCTACAATCATTCCTCAATCGTACACACTATGAAAATAGTACGATATAGCTAGGGCCATGCATACATAAATGATGTACACTCCTGTAATCTAGTACTACATCTAGCTACAATCATTCCTCAATCGTACACACTATGAAAATAGTACGATATAGCTAATGTTATTCCTCCCTCAATTAGATAGAGCTTCTGCCATTCTCTAATCGTACACACTATGAAAATAGTACGATATAGCTAATGTTATTCCTCCCTCAATTAGATAGAGCTTCTGCCATTCTCTAATCGTACACACTATGAAAATAGTACGATATAGCTAATGTTATTCCTCCCTCAATTAGATAGAGCTTCTGCCATTCTCTAATCGTACACACCATGAAAATAGTACGATATAGCTAATGTTATTCCTCCCTCAATTAGATAGAGCTTCTGCCATTCTCTAATCGTACACACTATGAAAATAGTACGATATAGCTAATGTTATTCCTCCCTCAATTAGATAGAGCTTCTGCCATTCTCTAATCGTACACACTATGAAAATAGTACGATATAGCTAATGTTATTCCTCCCTCAATTAGATAGAGCTTCTGCCATTCTCTAATCGTACACACTATGAAAATAGTACGATATAGCTAATGTTATTCCTCCCTCAATTAGATAGAGCTTCTGCCATTCTCTAATCGTACACACTATGAAAATAGTACGATATAGCTAATGTTATTCCTCCCTCAATTAGATAGAGCTTCTGCCATTCTCTAATCGTACACACTATGAAAATAGTACGATATAGCTAATGTTATTCCTCCCTCAATTAGATAGAGCTTCTGCCATTCTCTAATCGTACACACTATGAAAATAGTACGATATAGCTAGGGCCATGCATACATAAATGATGTACACTCCTGTAATCTAGTACTACATCTAGCTACAATCATTCCTCAATCGTACACACTATGAAAATAGTACGATATAGCTAGGGCCATGCATACATAAATGATGTACACTCCTGTAATCTAGTACTACATCTAGCTACAATCATTCCTCAATCGTACACACTATGAAAATAGTACGATATAGCTAATGTTATTCCTCCCTCAATTAGATAGAGCTTCTGCCATTCTCTAATCATACACACTATGAAAATAGTACGATATAGCTAATGTTATTCCTCCCTCAATTAGATAGAGCTTCTGCCATTCTCTAATCGTACACACTATGAAAATAGTACGATATAGCTAATGTTATTCCTCCCTCAATTAGATAGAGCTTCTGCCATTCTCTAATCGTACACACTATGAAAATAGTACGATATAGCTAATGTTATTCCTCCCTCAATTAGATAGAGCTTCTGCCATTCTCTAATCGTACACACTATGAAAATAGTACGATATAGCTAATGTTATTCCTCCCTCAATTAGATAGAGCTTCTGCCATTCTCTAATCGTACACACTATGAAAATAGTACGATATAGCTAATGTTATTCCTCCCTCAATTAGATAGAGTTTCTGCCATTCTCTAATCGTACACACTATGAAAATAGTACGATATAGCTAATGTTATTCCTCCCTCAATTAGATAGAGCTTCTGCCATTCTCTAATCGTACACACTATGAAAATAGTACGATATAGCTAATGTTATTCCTCCCTCAATTAGATAGAGCTTCTGCCATTCTCTAATCGTACACACTATGAAAATAGTACGATATAGCTAATGTTATTCCTCCCTCAATTAGATAGAGCTTCTGCCATTCTCTAATCGTACACACTATGAAAATAGTACGATATAGCTAATGTTATTCCTCCCTCAATTAGATAGAGTTTCTGCCATTCTCTAATCGTACACACTATGAAAATAGTACGATATAGCTAATGTTATTCCTCCCTCAATTAGATAGAGCTTCTGCCATTCTCTAATCGTACACACTATGAAAATAGTACGATATAGCTAATGTTATTCCTCCCTCAATTAGATAGAGCTTCTGCCATTCTCTAATCGTACACACTATGAAAATAGTACGATATAGCTAATGTTATTCCTCCCTCAATTAGATAGAGTTTCTGCCATTCTCTAATCGTACACACTATGAAAATAGTACGATATAGCTAATGTTATTCCTCCCTCAATTAGATAGAGCTTCTGCCATTCTCTAATCGTACACACTATGAAAATAGTACGATATAGCTAATGTTATTCCTCCCTCAATTAGATAGAGCTTCTGCCATTCTCTAATCGTACACACTATGAAAATAGTACGATATAGCTAGGGCCATGCATACATAAATGATGTACACTCCTGTAATCTAGTACTACATCTAGCTACAATCATTCCTCAATCGTACACACTATGAAAATAGTACGATATAGCTAATGTTATTCCTCCCTCAATTAGATAGAGCTTCTGCCATTCTCTAATCGTACACACTATGAAAATAGTACGATATAGCTAATGTTATTCCTCCCTCAATTAGATAGAGCTTCTGCCATTCTCTAATCGTACACACTATGAAAATAGTACGATATAGCTAATGTTATTCCTCCCTCAATTAGATAGAGTTTCTGCCATTCTCTAATCGTACACACTATGAAAATAGTACGATATAGCTAATGTTATTCCTCCCTCAATTAGATAGAGCTTCTGCCATTCTCTAATCGTACACACTATGAAAATAGTACGATATAGCTAATGTTATTCCTCCCTCAATTAGATAGAGCTTCTGCCATTCTCTAATCGTACACACTATGAAAATAGTACGATATAGCTAATGTTATTCCTCCCTCAATTAGATAGAGCTTCTGCCATTCTCTAATCGTACACACTATGAAAATAGTACGATATAGCTAATGTTATTCCTCCCTCAATTAGATAGAGCTTCTGCCATTCTCTAATCGTACACACTATGAAAATAGTACGATATAGCTAATGTTATTCCTCCCTCAATTAGATAGAGTTTCTGCCATTCTCTAATCGTACACACTATGAAAATAGTACGATATAGCTAATGTTATTCCTCCCTCAATTAGATAGAGCTTCTGCCATTCTCTAATCGTACACACTATGAAAATAGTACGATATAGCTAATGTTATTCCTCCCTCAATTAGATAGAGCTTCTGCCATTCTCTAATCGTACACACTATGAAAATAGTACGATATAGCTAATGTTATTCCTCCCTCAATTAGATAGAGCTTCTGCCATTCTCTAATCGTACACACTATGAAAATAGTACGATATAGCTAATGTTATTCCTCCCTCAATTAGATAGAGCTTCTGCCATTCTCTAATCGTACACACTATGAAAATAGTACGATATAGCTAATGTTATTCCTCCCTCAATTAGATAGAGCTTCTGCCATTCTCTAATCGTACACACTATGAAAATAGTACGATATAGCTAATGTTATTCCTCTCTCAATCATGCACGTTAGAGTGAATATAGTAAGATACCTAGCTACTTTCATTCTCTAATCGTACACACTAGTGGGAATGTAATAAAATATCTACCTATTGTCATAGCTCTCAGTAATGCACACTAGTAATTAACTAGTTCGATACGGCTAATGTAATTTCTCCTCATTCATGCACGTTAGTGTGAATATAGTAAGATATCTGTTTAGTCACCTCTCATCAATCATCCACAGTCTGGTATGATGCTCACTCAATCTACTGCCACTGTAACTATTTAATCGTACACACTATGGGGAATCTAATATGACTTACCTAGTGTTATTCCTCTCTCAATCATACACAATAGTGTGAATTTAGTGAAATATTTATTGTCATTCCCATATCATATAACCTACACTTTAGCCTATAGAAAACTGTATACTGTAGATTTTTAGGATACCCATATTATTTCCATCATGATCTTACAAACTGTTTTATTTTTTGTAATTTATAATCCTGAAAAATGCAATTCTACTCACCTTCGTTGCTCCAAAAAGGTTGGTTATTTAATTAAAACTTTGTTCATATCTTCAGTATTCGGTAATTACTGCCAGCTCTTCAACTTGTTCAACGAAGTTAAATTAATGGGTTGCAGAGTTTTGCCAACTTGTTTAACTCTGCCAATAACCTATCACAGTTTGCGGATCTGTGAAAGACTTGGTGTTGCCATGGCAACCGGCAGCGACGCGCAATGATTGCCGAGCAAGCCGCATTATACAGTGCATAATATATCCGCATGTTAAAGTTTGTGCGAGTAGAAGCACTTCAGACATCAATTATTCCCGGGTTTAATCTTGGTTCCTTGAGCGAACATCTTATGAACCGTCGCCCCTTCAGGTAATTTGCATCTCGCAAAGATCGATAGCTGACAGAAAGATGTTCTCAGCAACAACCGCACCACGTCTTCAAACAAACGTGTTTGCGACATATTTAGCAACCGCAAGGCTTCGTGTTACTGTATTACTACGCGATGTATTGAGCACAATATTTATGAGTAAAACCGCATACATTACCGTTCAGTTGTATTTGTTAATGTTACTTCACACTCCCCCTATATACATCTTGTTCATATTTTGAATCGTGAATAAAATACTTTTTATTCATCCACTCAAGTTCAAACATATTTTTTTAAAACTTGTAGTAGATATCACTTGATGTTATTACAGTTTTTTCAAATAATAATTCATTAATTAAATTTATTGAATTATTTCAGTTTCCTATTGGAGAAAAATATTTTATAAAAGGGGCAAGGTATGCAATATAGTTACTTCATATCTTTTGCCTTAAAATAAGGGGTAACTATGATTTCATAAAACAGCTGATTATATGTTATAGGTTACGTTGTAGTACATCTGTTTCAACATAATTACGGTATGCAACGTAATTTATAATAATTGTAATTATTTAATAAAAAGTAACTACAATAAAAAAAAAAATTATATTGGCCCAAGTAGGA
>JBAIZL010000021.1:1296164-1341164 GCA_036971475.1 Prosapia bicincta | reverse complement strand
ACACTGCAGCACGAAAGCTTTCTGTAGCCGAGTCGTCTAGTTTCGCCGTCTTCCGTCGTACGTTGACGATCTTGATGTCATTATTAGCCTGGGACACTGCAGCACGAAAGCTTTCTGTAGCCGAGTCGTCTAGTTTCGCCGTCTTCCGTCGTACGTTGACGATCTTGATGTCATTATTAGCCTGGGACACTGCAGCACGAAAGCTTTCTGTAGCCGAGTCGTCTAGCTTCGCTGTCTTCCGTCGTACGTTGACGATCCTGATGTCATTATTAGCCTGGGACACTGCAGCACGAAAGCTTTCTGTAGCCGAGTCGTCTAGCTTCGCTGTCTTCCGTCGTACGTTGACGATCCTGATGTCATTATTAGCCTGGGACACTGCAGCACGAAAGCTTTCTGTAGCCGAGTCGCCTAGCTTCGCCGTCTTCCGTCGTACGTCGACGATCTTGATGCCTTTATTAGCCTGGGACACTGCAGCACGAAAGCTTTCTGTAGCCGAGTCGTCTAGCTTCGCCGTCTTCCGTCGTACGTTGACGATCTTGATGTCATTATTAGCCTGGGACACTGCAGCACGAAAGCTTTCTGTAGCCGAGTCGTCTAGCTTCGCCGTCTTCCTTCGTACGTTGACGATCCTGATGCCTTTATTAGCCTGGGACACTGCAGCACGAAAGCTTTCTGTAGCCGAGTCGTCTAGCTTCGCCGTCTTCCTTCGTACGTTGACGATCCTGATGTCATTATTAGCCTGGGACACTGCAGCACGAAAGCTTTCTGTAGCCGAGTCGTCTAGCTTCGCCGTCTTCCTTCGTACGTTGACGATCTTGATGTCATTATTAGCCTGGGACACTGCAGCACGAAAGCTTTCTGTAGCCGAGTCGTCTAGCTTCGCCGTCTTCCGTCGTACGTTGACGATCTTGATGTCATTATTAGCCTGGGACACTGCAGCACGAAAGCTTTCTGTAGCCGAGTCGTCTAGCTTCGCTGTCTTCCGTCGTACGTTGACGATCTTGATGTCATTATTAGCCTGGGACACTGCAGCACGAAAGCTTTCTGTAGCCGAGTCGTCTAGCTTCGCCGTCTTCCTTCGTACGTTGACGATCTTGATGTCATTATTAGCCTGGGACACTGCAGCACGAAAGCTTTCTGTAGCCGAGTCGTCTAGCTTCGCCGTCTTCCGTCGTACGTTGACGATCTTGATGTCATTATTAGCCTGGGACACTGCAGCACGAAAGCTTTCTGTAGCCGAGTCGTCTAGCTTCGCCGTCTTCCGTCGTACGTTGACGATCTTGATGTCATTATTAGCCTGGGACACTGCAGCACGAAAGCTTTCTGTAGCCGAGTCGTCTAGCTTCGCCGTCTTCCTTCGTACGTTGACGATCCTGATGTCATTATTAGCCTGGGACACTGCAGCACGAAAGCTTTCTGTAGCCGAGTCGTCTAGCTTCGCCGTCTTCCTTCGTACGTTGACGATCTTGATGTCATTATTAGCCTGGGACACTGCAGCACGAAAGCTTTCTGTAGCCGAGTCGTCTAGCTTCGCCGTCTTCCTTCGTACGTTGACGATCCTGATGTCATTATTAGCCTGGGACACTGCAGCACGAAAGCTTTCTGTAGCCGAGTCGTCTAGCTTCGCCGTCTTCCTTCGTACGTTGACGATCTTGATGTCATTATTAGCCTGGGACACTGCAGCACGAAAGCTTTCTGTAGCCGAGTCGTCTAGCTTCGCCGTCTTCCTTCGTACGTTGACGATCCTGATGTCATTATTAGCCTGGGACACTGCAGCACGAAAGCTTTCTGTAGCCGAGTCGTCTAGCTTCGCCGTCTTCCGTCGTACGTTGACGATCTTGATGTCATTATTAGCCTGGGACACTGCAGCACGAAAGCTTTCTGTAGCCGAGTCGTCTAGCTTCGCCGTCTTCCTTCGTACGTTGACGATCCTGATGTCATTATTAGCCTGGGACACTGCAGCACGAAAGCTTTCTGTAGCCGAGTCGTCTAGCTTCGCCGTCTTCCTTCGTACGTCGACGATCTTGATGCCATTATTAGCCTGGGACACTGCAGCACGAAAGCTTTCTGTAGCCGAGTCGTCTAGCTTCGCTGTCTTCCGTCGTACGTTGACGATCTTGATGTCATTATTAGCCTGGGACACTGCAGCACGAAAGCTTTCTGTAGCCGAGTCGTCTAGCTTCGCCGTCTTCCTTCGTACGTCGACGATCTTGATGCCATTATTAGCCTGGGACACTGCAGCACGAAAGCTTTCTGTAGCCGAGTCGTCTAGCTTCGCTGTCTTCCGTCGTACGTTGACGATCTTGATGTCATTATTAGCCTGGGACACTGCAGCACGAAAGCTTTCTGTAGCCGAGTCGTCTAGCTTCGCCGTCTTCCTTCGTACGTCGACGATCTTGATGCCATTATTAGCCTGGGACACTGCAGCACGAAAGCTTTCTGTAGCCGAGTCGTCTAGCTTCGCCGTCTTCCGTCGTACGTTGACGATCCTGATGTCATTATTAGCCTGGGACAATGCAGCACGAAAGCTTTCTGTAGCCGAGTCGTCTAGCTTCGCCGTCTTCCGTCGTACGTCGACGATCCTGATGTCATTATTAGCCTGGGACACTGCAGCACGAAAGCTTTCTGTAGCCGAGTCGTCTAGCTTCGCCGTCTTCCGTTGTACGTTGACGATCCTGATGTCATTATTAGCCTGGGACACTGCAGCACGAAAGCTTTCTGTAGCCGAGTCGTCTAGCTTCGCTGTGTTCCTTTGTACGTCGACGATCTTGATGTCATTATTAGCCCGGGACACTGCAGCACGAAAGCTTTCTGTAGCCGAGTCGTCTAGCTTCGCCGTCTTCCGTTGTACGTTGACGATCCTGATGTCATTATTAGCCTGGGACACTGCAGCACGAAAGCTTTCTGTAGCCGAGTCGTCTAGCTTCGCTGTGTTCCTTCGTACATCGACGATCTTGATGCCTTTATTAGCCTAGGACACTGCAGCACGAAAGCTTTCTGTAGCCGAGTCGTCTAGCTTCGCCGTCTTCCGTCGTACGTTGACGATCCTGATGTCATTATTAGCCTGGGACACTGCAGCACGAAAGCTTTCTGTAGCCGAGTCGCCTAGCTTCGCCGTCTTCCGTCGTACGTCGACGATCTTGATGCCTTTATTAGCCTGGGACACTGCAGCACGAAAGCTTTCTGTAGCCGAGTCGTCTAGCTTCGCCGTCTTCCGTCGTACGTCGACGATCTTGATGCCTTTATTAGCCTGGGACACTGCAGCACGAAAGCTTTCTGTAGCCGAGTCGTCTAGCTTCGCCGTCTTCCTTCGTACGTCGACAATCTTGATGTCATTATTAGCTTGGGACGAAAGCACGAAAGCTTTCTGTAGCCGAGTCGTCTAGCTTCGCCGTCTTCCGTCGTACGTTGACGATCCTGATGTCATTATTAGCCTGGGACACTGCAGCACGAAAGCTTTCTGTAGCCGAGTCGTCTAGCTTCGCCGTCTTCCTTCGTACGTCGACGATCTTGATGTCTTTATTAGCCTCGGACACTGCAGCACGAAAGCTTTCTGTAGCCGAGTCGTCTAGCTTCGCCGTCTTCCGTCGTACGTTGACGATCTTGATGTCATTATTAGCCTGGGACACTGCAGCACGAAAGCTTTCTGTAGCCGAGTCGCCTAGCTTCGCCGTCTTCCTTCGTACGTCGACAATCTTGATGTCATTATTAGCCTGGGACACTGCAGCACGAAAGCTTTCTGTAGCCGAGTCGCCTAGCTTCGCCGTCTTCCGTCGTACGTTGACGATCCTGATGTCATTATTAGCCTGGGACACTGCAGCACGAAAGCTTTCTGTAGCCGAGTCGTCTAGCTTCGCTGTGTTCCTTCGTACGTCGACGATCTTGATGCCTTTATTAGCCTAGGACACTGCAGCACGAAAGCTTTCTGTAGCCGAGTCGTCTAGCTTCGCCGTCTTCCGTCGTACGTTGACGATCTTGATGTCATTATTAGCCTGGGACACTGCAGCACGAAAGCTTTCTGTAGCCGAGTCGTCTAGCTTCGCTGTCTTCCTTCGTACGTCGACAATCTTGATGTCTTTATTAGCCTGGGACACTGCAGCACGAAAGCTTTCTGTAGCCGAGTCGCCTAGCTTCGCCGTCTTCCTTCGTACGTCGACAATCTTGATGTCATTATTAGCTTGGGACGAAAGCACGAAAGCTTTCTGTAGCCGAGTCGTCAAACTACCTTCTCAGCACCCGCAACAAGATATTCGACCTCTTAACTTGTGCTTTGCCCATTATTATGATTTAAAGTAACTCATACCTTCATATATGTAACTCATACATATGTGTGTGTGAGTGTGTGTGTGTGTGTGTGTGTGTGTCTCTCTCTCTCTCTCTCTGTACTTTCTCTCTCTCACACCACTACTCTCTCTCCCTCTCATTTTCTCTCTCTCTCTTTCTCTCTCTCTCTCTCTGTCTCTGTGTTTGTGTGTGTGTGTGTGTGTGTGTGTGTGTGTGTGTGTGTGTGTGTGCATTTGCGTGTGCGTGGGTGAGTGTGTCCATGAGTTTGTGTGTGTGTGTGTGTGTGCATTTGCGTGTGCGTGCGTGTGTCCGTGAGTTTGTGTGTGCGTGCGCGTGCGCGCGCGCGTTTACATGTGATTATGTGTGTGTGTGTGTTGTGTGTGTTTGTGTGTCTGTGTGTGTGTACTCTCTCTCTATCTCCCCTTGCTCTCTCCCTCTCATTCTCTCTCTCTATTTCTCTCTCTCTCTCTGTGTGTGTGTGTGTGTGTGTGTGTGTGTGTGTGTGTGTGTGTGTGTGTGCGCGCATTTGCGTGTGCGTGCATGCGTGTGTCCGTGAGTTTGTGTGTGTGTGTGTGTTTGTGTGTCTTGTGGGTGTGTACTCTCTTTTTCTCTCTCATCCCCTCCTCTCTCTCTCTTTCTCTTTCTCTGTCTGTGTGTGCGTGTGTGCTTGCATGCGTGCGCGCGCGCGTGTGTGTGTGTGTGTAAATACTGTGTTGTTACGTAAATAAATAAATTAGTCTTTAGTGGCTTTTTTTATTTTAGAGTGTAAATAGAAAAGTAATCTGACTGAATTGGTTTCCATTATTTTGTTTGGATTTCATACACATAAATACACACAATAATCAAAATAAACCTACGCTACACGGAAATAGCATTTAGTTACTATCAAAACAATTTATAATAAGTTTAATATTTATATAAAGTAATTCAGTTATGTAAAATGTCAAAGAGAAAACTTTTACAGTATTAAGTCATCTTTTTCATACAGAAGATTTCCAAAACTTACAATGCAGTTTATATTTAAACTATAGCAGACAAAATGCCCAATATAGTTTAAAACAAAAGATTTTACAAAAGATTTATATTAAATTTTTTTTAATGCTCAAAATTCAATTGTAACAATGAAATTAATTTAAAAATTTTTTTAGTACACGCAAACACTTTAAGCATTTTTTAAAAACAATATAGATATATTTCAAAATAAAACATACCTATAATTAAGTTAAATATGTTTTTACCCAGTGTTAATTATAGATGTTAAAGCAAAAATATTAGGTAATAGGCCTATAAAGTATTTGTTTATATATAGGAAGGATTTTATTTTTATTACAAGGAATTTATTATTTAGTGTAAGTTTATATAACTATTAGAGATTAATGGGTGTCAGGTACTTCAATTCGTACTTCATCTTTAGTTTTAATAATTTTAGCTAAAAACGTGTCGTTTATATGTGAATACAAAACCCAACAAGCCTTTAATAAACTGAAGTTGTACTGTGACTGAACGAACAGGTGCAAATAAAAGGGAACCATTTAATATCAGCATTGTGTGGTTCATCTCGTGTGTACTTACACCAAGCACACTCGTTTTGTCTTTTAAAAGAAGCCAACATTAACTGCAGACCTCGCTCCATGAGTTTGTTTTCGCTTTATTAATAGGTCCATCACAAAACTAGAGCTTGTATTTGTGTGTGGACATGCTTCCAAAGGGTCCTTGTACGGTGCTGCAGCCCTGTGACTGCTGTTAGTACTTGACTATGCACAGTCACTGTCAAAAGTTCCGTGTACAATCAACGCGTAAAATATAAGTCCCATTGCGCCCACTGAAATGTGTTACAACTACAGATATTTTATTGGACATGTAAAACTGCCTCGTAAATGTGTGACTTTTGTTTCTGTATTTATCGCGTGTCAAATGTTTATGTTTTTCCGGATTCTCTTCTCGCCGAGGGATTGGATACATTAACAAAGTCATTGTTTTTACGCGCGTTACAATTTTCGTTTGTTTCGAATGTTACAATATACTCTGTGAGCACGGGTTTTGTTTGGTTTTTGGCCATTAAATTGAAAACAAAGAAAATATTGCCATGTGGTGCAGCCACGATGGAAATAGTCCTTTATTTCTCAAAATTGTTTACCCTGTATTGTTGCAAACACACAACATGGTGTTCTCTTACGCTTTTACAAAACTTGACGATTAATTATTAGCTTATTATGAACGGGTTTAGTTGTGCTTTTATTGTCCGAAGCTTCGCAGTTTTCTGACAACGTTGCTTATTCTATCTGAAGTAGGTCAGTTGAAACGCAAAATTGATTAATCTTCTTCGTATAAATCGAAATGATTGTTTTTAGTGGAAAATCTGTTCTCTGGCAGGCTTTACATTGTTGTCTATCCGATTCAACATTTTGCCATGGTTTTAATCTGGAGGGAATTTTATTACAAATAGTAAAGGCATATTAATCAACGGAAACAGATAGGCATACAAAGAGCGTCCATAAATTGAAATATAAATGTAGAATTAAACTGAGGTTTTATTTTTTTTAAACAAACAAATATATCTATATTACAGATAAGTAAAACCTTTTAAAAACATAATTTTTTGTTGAGATCCTGATGTACATTTCGGTTAAAAAGCAATCACCTTCAGATATTATCTCGACAAGACTCTTGTAGTATTTCCTCTGAAGATGATTGATCGAATGTAGACCTACATTAGGATTTATATATAAACTTTATTTGTTTAGGAGGTTTTATTTATCTATAGGGAAAAATTATACCACAGCTGTTCCAAGTTGTTAAGTGTTCAAGTGCGGCAACAATCATAAATTTAACAAACATAAGTTACAAAATATGTTGTTAGGTATTGCTCTTCTTACTCGTGCTTTTGAAATAATCGATAGAAGTACATTAGGGGAAGAAAGTTAGTTTAATTATTTGGGGATGATAGTAGGTTACACATTAAGGAAAATACTGCAAGTGATAAGGCACGGGTGTAAAAGACAGGTTACATCATTCGGATTACAATCCTAAACACCAGTGTGCGGATAATGAGTGTGATTTCACAAATTTGGTTTAGGACAATCCATTTTTACCTTTTGCCACGTATCTTTGAGCGAAGGAATTGGAGCTCAGATCCATAGCAATCTGCGTACCACAATCGTCTTGTAAACCTTTTTGTACTATACAGCCAGGTTTACCTCATAACGATTGCACACAACAGGCGAAAGCTTTGGATGTATATAGTAAATAATATACTTAGTAATAAAAAAAAAAACACGAATTTGGTTTTTAAATTATAAAGTAGAAGAATTCAAATCGATTAGTCAGCCTGCATCGGTGATGTAGAAATGTGTTCTAAATAAGAAAAATTAAAAAAGAAATTGTAATGTCAATTTCTATTTCGATGAAACAAAATTATTTGAGTTACTCTTTATTAAATAATTACAATTAACATAAATAAAGTAAGATAACCTACGCGTTTATTAACCAAAGTTTCATTTACGCCTTGAGTCTCTCAGTTTAGTGAAAAACTTTTATAAATTTAAGCCCATCAAGTTATTAAAGGCAAACTTAAGAATTAAAAGCTAATTGTTTTATGAGTACAGTTTTAAATACAAAACCTATTTACTTTACAATTTTCAAAAACTATAATATCAATACGTATTGAACTAAGATAAGGTTGCCTTTAATTCCATCACTACATATGGTAATATATAATTATTAATAGGATATTTCGTTAACACAATTTTGTCTTCAAATGTGTTTTAATGTGTTTCTTTCGTATCACAAAGTAAAGGAGTGAAATAAAACAACCCAATCTGAAGGTATTTCTCTATTTCTAAAAGAAGTACACAAATCCCCTTAAGAAGTAATGCAGTAATTGTTGAAAAGACATATTTCTTATTAACTTGTACAATTAATTATTTAAAGATATTATTAATTTTGATTACTATGGGCTAATTGCTTATGTTTCATGTAAACTGTGAAAACTTAAACCTTAGTAAATAAATGGATAATATAAGGGAACACATATTTATATCTTGTAAAATTGTGTTATGTATACCTATATATGAAACAATTATAATGGGGACCAACTAAATACATTTTGTTAATTCACATCAAACATATTTTTTAGGTTTTCGTAAAATTGCTTTACAAAAATATTTTTTGTATAAAAATAAATTTACTTATAGTTTAAGGTATAATAATTACCAAAACATATTTCGTTTTTAAATGCCGAATTTGTTAAGTTCTACATTTTTACTTAAGCTTAGTAGCCGGAGCTATGAATAAAATATTAAAAAAAAATATTTTCATTGATTGTTCCTTATTTTTATCAAATATATTCTATTTATGTCTTCAAAATAACTACGTTTACAAACGTTCCAACAAATTTTTATAAACAGATTTGTATATAAATTAAGTCTGTAAAGGAAAACTAATTTTAAAAACAGTTAATTACTTACTTAGACGTTAAAAAATACATTTTTAAACACTTGTAACTTGTTAGATATTAAGGAATTATTAAGTGATTAAAATTATATTTTATTCAATTTATTTTAAAATGTTTTTGTGTTTTAAAAGTTTGCTCTATGATTGGTCTTATGTGAAGGTTTAGTAGACGATACTCTATAGTGTATTTATATTTGCGTAGTTTAATATCTGTTTTAGTTTAGTATCATCCTAATCATTGTTGTAACGCATTAGATAACCAGTGGAACGCATTTTTTTATGTTAATCCAGTGTTTGAATGTTGTACAACAAAGTGAGTTCAGAGTTTCATTAAATTTAATATTTACATTGCTTTAGTATGTTTGAGAAAACTCTATGATTACTGCTGTGTTCCAATAACGTGCGTGAAATAATTCTTCAATAGCAGCTTGAAAAAATATTTTTCTTTAAACTGAATATTATTTTCTTAGAGATGACTCCTTTATTATATTAGCTCCATTAGAAAAATATATCAATCTAATGAGATAAAAATGAATTTATTTTTAAATCTAGGTTTGAATTCAACTGAAATGTTTCCCTCTTACAGATAAAACCTTCATACTTAACCAAGTCTTTTTTAGTAAATTTTAATAATGTATTGTGTATGTGTTTGTTTAAGTACAAATACACACACCACACACACACACACTCACACACACACACACACACACACACACACACACACACTCTCTCTCACACACACACACACACACGCACACATACACACACACACATACACACACACACATACACACACACACATACACACACACACACATACACACACACACACACACACACACACACACACACACACACACACATACACACACACATATACAAACACACACACACACACAAACACACACATACACACAAACACACACACACACACACACACACACACACACACAAATATATATAAATATACAGAGTGTGTCCACATTTTAGCATTATAATGTAGTATAATATACCTTAATAAAAAACATTGTTTTTATTTTTTAGTAAAACCTAAACCCTGTAGCTCTACAAAATATATAGAAGGAAAACATAACTTCTCTTTAGCAAATATATAAAATAACTAATGCAAACATACGTTTAAGACTATTTTGTAAAAGTTATTTTTAATTAAATAATAGAGTTTACAATGAAATGCACAATTTCACATCAGCCAATAACTAAAGAAATACAATTTCTACAACCTTTCAGATAGTTTTAACTCGTTAAAGTGCATATTACATATGTAAAAGTATAAATGCAATATTTGTTCTGAAAACTTATAGTTAGGAAATTTAACAAAATGTATATATTTTACACTATAAAGGAATAAACAATTGAATTTATGAAGAGAATACAACATTTAGTAAGAAATAGTGAACCATAACATCGCTTAAAGTTAAAACAATCAAAAGATAAATTAACAGCAAATGTAATAACAAAAATTTAAAACGAAAAATTTTTAACATTCATTGCAATAATTGTTATAATAATTTAGTTGAATTAATTAATAAACAAGGTACACACAAAAGGTAATATTAACAAATCTAAGTATAAAACACATCTAATTCAAATATTCCGAAATTGATCCTACTTGTATAGATTATTACTGATATTACAAGCTTATTCTAAGTTATTCTTTAAAGATATCCGATTACATAATTACATTTTACACTTATGATTAAGGGTAGTATTCCTATATAAATAGAATATTGCCTAAGTAAACATTATTATAGACCAACAGTGTTACGTAGGGCAAAGTGTTAGTTCTCAGTATCTTAGAAAATTCATGCTTAACCCTGATGAAACCTATGAATGTTGTCATTGATGATACTATAAGCTTTGAAAATTTACTGTACATTGAAAATGAAGTTGTAATATTTTACAAAACGGTAATTTAAAAATCTTTGTCGTTTATTTAAGAAATCGAGCGTTTAATGAGTAAATTGTTAATCCCAAAACTGAACGAAAAGGTTATTTATGTACGAAAAATCTTGTATTAAAAATAACAATTTTAAAGGCCTACTATATATTTTTGTTTGTTGACTAGGACAATAATCTTCATGCTAGCTACTAAGGGCTGTTCATTAAATAATCCCTAAGATATGGATAGTTAGTTAATTTGGTGTAAACGTCAAGCTTTACTTCTTCACCTTTACAAACTTCTAATAATGCTTCGTAAAAAACTCTTGTGTTAACAGTTTTACTTATTTTTATGTATTATAAGATTAAAGTTACCTTTATGGTTATGTAACATGTAACGGAAGGTTTTAGAATTGGGTTAAAATTAATGTATTGTAAAATTGAGTGTAAAAGCCGCCTTACTATAAGCCAGCTAAGTAGTGGGGATTGTAAGAGAATCAGACGTTCCAGAACAAGGCAGTGCTACAATAGAATGGGGTTAAAATGTCAAGAGATCTCATAGATATTAATAAATATCAAATGAACAATCTATAGAGAGAGTGTAAAAGTCGCCTTACTATAAGCCAGCTAAGTAGTGGGGATTGTAAGAGAATCAGACGTTCCAGAACAAGGCAGTGCTACAATAGAATGGGGTTAAAATGTCAAGAGATCTCATAGATATTAATAAATATCAAATGAACAATCTATAGAGAGAGTGTAAAAGCCGCCTTACTATAAGCCAGCTAAGTAGTGGGGATTGTAAGAGAATCAGACGTTCCAGAACAAGGCAGTGCTACAATAGAATGGGGTTAAAATGTCAAGAGATCTCATAGATATTAATAAATATCAAATGAACAATCTATAGAGAGAGTGTAAAAGCCGCCTTACTATAAGCCAGCTAAGTAGTGGGGATTGTAAGAGAATCAGACGTTCCAGAACAAGGCAGTGCTACAATAGAATGGGGTTAAAATGTCAAGAGATCTCATAGATATTAATAAATATCAAATGAACAATCTATAGAGAGAGTGTAAAAGTCGCCTTACTATAAGCCAGCTAAGTAGTGGGGATTGTAAGAGAATCAGACGTTCCAGAACAAGGCAGTGCTACAATAGAATGGGGTTAAAATGTCAAGAGATCTCATAGATATTAATAAATATCAAATGAACAATCTATAGAGAGAGTGTAAAAGCCGCCTTACTATAAGCCAGCTAAGTAGTGGGGATTGTAAGAGAATCAGACGTTCCAGAACAAGGCAGTGCTACAATAGAATGGGGTTAAAATGTCAAGAGATCTCATAGATATTAATAAATATCAAATGAACAATCTATAGAGAGAGTGTAAAAGTCGCCTTACTATAAGCCAGCTAAGTAGTGGGGATTGTAAGAGAATCAGACGTTCCAGAACAAGGCAGTGCTACAATAGAATGGGGTTAAAATGTCAAGAGATCTCATAGATATTAATAAATATCAAATGAACAATCTATAGAGAGAGTGTAAAAGTCGCCTTACTATAACCCAGCTAAGTATGGGGGATTGTAAGAGAATCAGACGTTCCAGAACAAGGCAGTGCTACAATGGAATGGGGTTAAAAATTATTATGTTGTCTCTGTGGTATATAAAAAATAAATATATTAACCAAGATATGAATATTTCAAATATTTTAGAGGAAATGAAGAAGATGGCTGCAAAATATGAAGAGAGACTCCACAACAGGTTCGCCAACTGCTCGATAATCAGTAGATGATGACAATACTGAAAAAACAGTTCGATCTAGGGTAGCGTGAATCTGTGGTTAGTGGAGACAAGAACCAAAGTGCCAAAGTGCAAAGTTTAGCTGTTATATGAGCATGTAAAGATTGTGCAAAGTGTGTGTGTGTGTATGCGTGCGTGCGTGTGTGTGTGTGTGTGTGTGTGTGTGTGTGTGTGCGTGCGTGTGTGTGTGCGTGCGTGCGTGCGTGTGTGTGTGTGTGTGTGTGAGTTTGTGTGTGTGTGTGTTTGTGTGTGAGTGTGCGTGTGTGTGTGCGTGCGTGCGTACGTGTGTGTGTGTGTGTGTGTGTGTGTGTGTGTGTGTGTGTGTGTGAGTGTGTGTGTGGCTCATTTAATAAAACCAGTTTTATTATAATAATACAAAAAATGTAATTTTATAACTTGGACTTTTCTAACAACTAGAAAGTGCTTTCGAGATACAAATAAGCCTAACAGTATGTTTCGATACATTATTTTTATCGTTTTACTGAAAGTAATTGATTGATTTTACTGACAAAGATTTTTGTTAGTTTGCCATAATACCAGTACAAAATTATTTTTTTAACAAATAAGTAATAACAATTCTGAAAAATCTTATGATCTGAGCTAAATAAACAGAAATATCACAATTTGTTATAAACGTCTAATGTAGATGGATTCATTGTAAAACGAATGTCCCTAAGGCAATTTACATTAATTGCTACTGGTCTAGGTTTTAGTCAAAATTTAGATTAAACAAGATTTTGCATTATTTTATAAAATAATTTGTTTCGAATGCAAAGAGCTTTAAAGAATCTTACAAATAATTCTGTTTTTAGAATTACGTTCTAATGAATAAAGCTATTAGAAATTGGAAACTTATTAAATATTTTTGTTGAAATGTTTAGATATTCCTTGTAATATGCGAGTTGACATTTATAAGTTTTAAATAATGTTTCGAAGTTTAAAGGTAATTTAAAATTTAAACTTAATTCGTTATGAACTTTAAATGTAACTTGTCATAAGTAATAGTCGACTGAATGTTTTCGAGAGCTATTGTTATACTTTTGCTTTTAGTGTCGGTTATTTGCGTTTCAGTGTTGGACATATTTATGTTATAAGCGTACATCGTTTTATGTGTTTTAAGTTACTATTGAAAAAAAATGTTGTTTATATTGATCGAACCGTTTGCATATATTGTTACACAGATACCAGCGAATTCATTTTGTTCTGTATAACTTTAATGTTATAAGTTTTAATGATAATAAAAACGAATTTGTTAAACATTGTAGTCTATTTTATATTTACGATTAGCTGTTATTTTGTTTCTCCTATGCAAACTATAAATTGCTTTAAACCTAATTTTAAAATAGTATTATTAAGTGTTGATATAAACTGTTGAACTTTTCTCCGTAAGTAAATAATGTAAGACAAAATTGTTTACCCATAAAACATATTTTCAAAATTAAATAAAATACATAAAACGACTCCACTACTTGAGGATCTTGGGTAAATTTACTTCATTATAAGGTTTAAAAATGTTTTAATCCAGACACATTTGTTACGTGTCATGAAACATCGCTTAACGTGGTCAGTTGAACGTCGCACAACTCGGTCAGTTGAACGTCGCGCAGCTTGGTCAGTTGAACGTCGCGCAGCCTGGTCAGTTGAACGTCGCGCAGCTTGGTCAGTTGAACGTCGCGCAGCTTGGTCAGTTGAACGTCGCGCAGCTTGGTCAGTTGAACGTCGCGCAGCTTGGTCAGTCGAACGTCACGTAGCTCGGTCAGTTGAACGTGGCGCAGCTCGGTCAGTTGAACGTCGCGCAGCTTGTTCAGTTGAACGTCGCGCAGCTTGTTCAGTTGAACGTCGCGTAGCTCGGTCAGTTAAACGTCGCTTAGCTTGGTCAGTTGAACGTCGCGCAGCTTGTTCAGTTGAACGTCGCGTAGCTTGGTCAGTTGAACGTCGCGTAGCTTGGTCAGTTGATTGGTTGAACATCGCGTATGTTTGTCATTTGAACTTTGCGTGCGCTATGGTTAATTGAAACTTTGGTCATTTTGAAAGCTTCCCCTTTTGGTTTGCATGAATATTTTCTGTATTGTCTAACTCGTAAGAAAAATTTAAAAATATTTCCTCTCCTTGTAATAAGATTCGTGTAGATATTCTTAAGGGAGTTTTACAATAATTAACAATGTTTTGTATCTTCAACCATAGAGGGTAATCGTGTTTGACTCTTAGCATACAGTATCGTTTAATTTAGAGCTTTCGCAATTCCTTCACAATCTTATTAGAAAATTCTTCGGATTTAATTGAATTATTTTAAGTTCGTATCATTCTCGTTTAAATTTTTAGAATCGAAATATTTTGTGTATTTACATCTTCCTATACCAAATGTTTCCAGACAGATCACTTAGACTAGGAGTTCGTCAGTTTCTCGATATAGTTACTAATACAGTTTAACAAGCTTGAAATTCGTTGAGAATTATAGATGTGTGAGATATTTATCTAGACAGTAATAAATAGTGAGTATACCTCAAAGCTTGGTTGGTTTAAGAATATTATACAAGAATAAAGTCACAAGTCTTATATAGGAAACCTAAATATCAACAATGTGGGATATTTATTCTGGGTTACATTGATGTCGCGATCATTTTAAACCTTTCTAGCTTTTGTAATATTAAAACCAACGTTTTTGTTGTTCGTAATAAGGTTTAGGTGTGCAGTAGTTGTGAGGTAATAATGTTAAGTAAATTAGTTCTAGATATTCCGCGATCTAATTAAAACTCCGAATATGAAGAAACGCCAAAAACAAATCACATAACGAGCAACAGATATCGATTAATTATCACGAGGAGAAGATTTTCCAAACAATGACAAAATCTCCGATAGATTTGAAACAGATAAGTTTAGTATTTGAGGAATACTAAATTACCAAGAACAATAAAATGTAATACATTTTCAGTAATGAACTAAATGCAACTTAAACGTGAAGAAGACCAACTACTATAGTAGTTTATGAATAATAGCTAAGTATCACGGTGAATAATAATAGATAATTATCACGATGAAGAATAATAGATAACTATCACGATGAAGAATAATAGATAATGAATAATAGATGATTATCACGATGAAGAATAATAGATAGTTATCACGATGAGGAATAGTAGATAATTATCAAGATGATGAATAATAGATAATTATCACGATAAAGAATAATAGCTAATTATCACGATGAAGAATTGCTTTGGAACAGATTATTCATTTTCCTGCTCCGGTGATACAAGACTGATGTAATTAAAAAAATTAATAGAACAAACACGGGCCAGTATATGAGAAATAATTGAATATCGGGAAAAATGATGATTATTACATTAGAAAATATAGTAATTTCCAGGTTTAATTTGTTCCGGTGGATAAATACGGATGCAAATAAAGATGGCAAAACTCTGAATACACATGTCAAGTAGGGCACTGTAAACATTTTCTGATAGATAGATTATATATTTCTGAAGAAAATGATAAGAAATAAAGAAGGCAAACCATAATGTAAAGCACACCAGAAATAAATAATTGTGATTGAAACGATTTATTTTTTGAGGATTATGGACAGGTTTTAATGACGCTCATAACTTTAAGCAGGAAGGGGATAAAACCAGTTGTAATAGATATGAGGAAAACGTATTTAACAATGACAATGCAATGCATATCTCATTGCAGACGTTTGCGATCTTTTACAGTTACAAATTGTTCCAAAGTCTGGCATCGAAAGATGTACAAGAACAGATACATAGTTCGCAAGGGAAATATAATGTAACTAGAAAAACCTCGAAGAATATAAAATAAAAGTATATGATTTAGAGGTTAAAAGTATTATTTAAGGTCTACAAGTAGTTTTATAAAAAACAATTATTGAAAATTGGCATAAAGAGTTAGGTGAACAAACATGGGGAAATGAATATATATAAAAAAACATACAAGCAATGAAAATTATAAATATTTCTAGATTTATAGTATTTATTGATTGATAAAACTAAAAATCAACAAGAGGAGGTAAGCGGAAAGACGTGGGAAATAAATAGATATGCGGAACATAAATTATTATGAAGAACATTATAAACATTTCAACATAACAGTAGGTTAACACTAAATTCAATGGCTAATATGGCCTATTGGAAAATTGGCAAGAACAGTTAGGTGAACCGATGTGGGGAATAAATAGCCATGCGGAACATAAATTATTATGAAAAACATTATAAACATTTCAAGATAACAGTATCTTAACAATAAATTCAATGGCTGATATAGCCTATTTAAAAATTGGCAAGAACAGTTGAGTGAACAGATGTGGAGTATGAATAGTCATGCGGAACATAAATTATTATGAAGAACATTATAAACATTTCAAGATAACAGTATGTTAACACTATGTTCAGTGGCTGACATAGCCTGTTTACAATTAGCAAGAACAGTTGAGTGAACAGATGCGGAGAATGAATAGTCATGCGGAACATAAATTATTATGAAGAACATTATAAACATTTCAAGATAACAGTATCTTAACAATAAATTCAATGGCTGATATAGCCTGTTTAAAAATTGGCAAGAACAGTTGAGTGAACAGATGTGGAGAATAAATAGTCATGCGGAACATAAATTACTATGAAGAACATTATAAACATTTCTAGATAACATTATGTTAACACTATGTTCAATGGCTGACATAGCCTGTTTGAAAATTGGCAAGAACAGTTGAGTGAACAGATGTGGGGTATAAATAGTCATGCGGAACATAAATTACTATGAAGAACATTATAAACATTTCTAGATAACATTATGTTAACACTACATTTAGTGGCAGACATAGCCTGTTTGAAAATTGGTAAGAACAGTTAAGTGAACAGATGTAGGGAATAAATAGTCATGCGGAACATAAACTATTATGAAGAACATTATAAACATTTCTAGATCACATTATGTTAACACTACATTTAGTGGCAGACATAGCCTGTTTGAAAATTGGTAAGAACAGTTAAGTGAACAGATGTAGGGAATAAATAGTCATGCGGAACATAAACTATTATGAAGAACATTATAAACATTTCTAGATCACATTATGTTAACACTACATTTAGTGGCAGACATAGCCTGTTTGAAAATTGGTAAGAACAGTTAAGTGAACAGATGTAGGGTATAAATAGTCATGCGGAACATAAATTACTATGAAGAACATTATAAACATTTCTAGATAACATTATGTTAACACTACATTTAGTGGCAGACATAGCCTGTTTGAAAATTGGTAAGAACAGTTAAGTGAACAGATGTAGGGAATAAATAGTCATGCGGAACATAAACTATTATGAAGAACATTATAAACATTTCTAGATCACATTATGTTAACACTACATTTAGTGGCAGACATAGCCTGTTTGAAAATTGGTAAGAACAGTTAAGTGAACAGATGTAGGGTATAAATAGTCATGCGGAACATAAATTACTATGAAGAACATTATAAACATTTCTAGATAACATTATGTTAACACTACATTTAGTGGCAGACATAGCCTGTTTGAAAATTGGTAAGAACAGTTAAGTGAACAGATGTAGGGAATAAATAGTCATGCGGAACATAAATTACTATGAAGAACATTATAAACATTTCTAGATAACATTATGTTAACACTATGTTCAGTGGCTGACATAGCCTGTTTACAATTAGCAAGAACAGTTGAGTGAACAGATGTGGGGAATAAATAGTCATGCGGAACATAAATTACTATGAAGAACATTATAAACATTTCTAGATAGCATTATGTTAACACTACATTTAGTGGCAGACATAGCCTGTTTGAAAATTGGTAAGAACAGTTAAGTGAACAGATGTAGGGAATAAATAGTCATGCGGAACATAAATTACTATGAAGAACATTATAAACCTTTTAAGGGTAATTTTTGTCTAGAAATTGATATGTTTGAAACTCGGGAAGAAGAATCACAATAAATATACACAACTCCCAAGTATATAGGTTTCTCTATATCGGCAAGAACAGTTCTGTGGACATACGATCGCAATAAACAGTTATGAGGAACAAAAATTGTTATGGAAGATTATAAAAATGTTTTAAAGCTAATGGTTTCCCTAAGAATTAAATTGTCGAAGATCGGTAAGATAGGTTATGTGAACAGGCGTGGGGAATTACTACTTATGATATCATATCATTGCATTAAGTAGAACATTAGGCCTAAGGGACATACTTTAATATTGGCATAAAGAATGAGGTGCGACGGAACATAATTTTATATGTAGAACATTTTAAATATTCTGAGACTCTACGTTGGTCCTAAGACGGATTAGAGGTCAGTAACATGAGGTAGAATTGAAAACATAAGTAAGGTATAATGAGAAGAAATGTTTAAACATCGTATTCCTATTATTATTTCATTTTATAAATATTTGTTAAAACCTTACATTGTTGTAGTAGGGTAAAATGAGGAATCGAAGTGCCATTCATGAGAAATAAATGATTAGGGCGAAAATATGTTGCGTAGAACAGTGTAAATACTTGAGGACTTGGTATCTCCCACAAATATTCAAACAGGGGAAAGTCCGAACAGATAAATAGTTTAAATAAAAATTAATCGCAATGAAGAAGACTAAAAAAAATTTCAGGGTTTAAAATATCTCTTAAACACTAACTTTTATTAAAATCGAAATAATAACTAACTGAGGCAAAACAAAAATCGTTTTGTAGAAAATTACAAACATTCCAAGGGTTTGAAATATCTCCTAAATACTGAATATTATTAAATATAGATAGAAACAACCAGAATGGACAGTACGAAGGGTACAACTAACTATGACCATTATGTAATTAACCAATACGTTATGTAGGAAATTACCAATATTTCGAGGTCTGATATATCTCTTAATAACTTATTTTTATTATTAATCGATAGCAACAATCAGTATAAACAGTTGGAACAGAATCAATAAATATGACGCAAGTAATGTAGAAAATTATGAACATTGCCAGGGTCTGAAATATCTCTAAATATTCAATTTCACAAATTCTCGATACCGACAACCAGTATGGACAGGACGGACCGAATATATAACTGTGACTAACATAATTCCTTGCATCAGGTTCTGATATATATCTCCAAAAACTCAATTTTAATACGACCGATAGTAATAATCGGAACGGACAGAGCAAATAACTGTAGAACATACATCGTTATGTAGAAAAGTCCAAACATTTTCAGGGTGTGAAACACCTCTTAAAACTCAGTGTTAATAATGTTAGATAGCAGCAATCAGAATGGACAATTCGGACACAGCAAATAACTGTAGAAAATACATCGTTATGTAGAAAAGTGCAAATATTTTCAGGGTGTGAAACACCTCTTAAAACTCAGTGTTAATAATGTTAGATAGCAGCAATCAGAATGGACAATTCGGACACAGCAAATAACTGTAGAAAATACATCGTTATGTAGAAAAGTGCAAACATTTTCAGGGTGTGAAACACCTCTTAAAACTCAGTGTTAATAATGTTAGATAGCAGCAATCAGAATGGACAATTCGGACACAGCAAATAACTGTAGAAAATACATCGTTATGTAGAAAAGTGCAAACATTTTCAGGGTGTGAAACACCTCTTAAAACTCAGTGTTAATAATGTTAGATAGCAGCAATCAGAATGGACAATTCGGACACAGCAAATAACTGTAGAAAATACATCGTTATGTAGAAAAGTGCAAACATTTCCAGGGTGTGAAAAACCTCTTAAAACTCAGTGTTAATAATGTTAGATAGCAACAATCAGAATGGACAATTCGGACACAGCAAATAACTGTAGAAAATACATCGTTATGTAGAAAAGTGCAAACATTTTCAGGGTGTGAAACACCTCTTAAAACTCAGTGTTAATAATGTTAGATAGCAGCAATCAGAATGGACAATTCGGACACAGCAAATAACTGTAGAAAATACATCGTTATGTAGAAAAGTGCAAACATTTCCAGGGTGTGAAAAACCTCTTAAAACTCAGTGTTAACAATGTTAGATAGCAACAATCAGGATGGGTAGTAGGAACAAAATAAATAAGTAAAAAATTACACAAGAACCTACAGGGTCTGAATTTTATACCCCTATATACCCTTTTTTATTAAAGTTTGTTAGCAATATTAAAAATAGACAATCCCAACAGAATCAATTTTTAAAACGAGAATAAATAGCTTTGTCGAAGATTGCAGGCTCTAAAATAGATTGCAAACACTAAAATGAACAATACTTGGAGAATAAATAGGTATGACCAAAGAATTAATATGGAGAAAAATATATTTCTATCCAGCTTATAATATATATTTTCGAAATACTTTTTACAATAAAAACGCAATATTGATATTTAAATCGACAATAAACGCGTAACAATAAATTATTGTTGAAAGCCGACATCATGAAGAATATTGGAGACTTACAAGAATAATGCATGTTCTAAAGAGAGAAAGCAAAAAACATAATCCTACAGGAAGACATAATTAAAAGTATATATAGTAACTATCTCTACTGTCTGGACAGAGAAACGCGTGTCATTCGAAAAACCTTTTTTCTACTTCACCTTTATTTAATGTCTGTTATTATTACCTATATATTTTTTTTATAAAATTTATTTCAATATTCATTAAAAATAGTATTTTGTAAAATATTCAAACCATTCAAGCTTTCTGAATTATGTTACTTCGTGACGTATTTAAATGGAAGTAGGTCATGTTATCGCGTGTATTAAACTCGTTGTAAATCATACAATAGTTTTCCTTTTGTTTCAATTACATTTGTTTGATATTTTTACTTTACTTTTTTTTATTATTGTACAGCTGTAGTGCATTATTGTACATATGTATTACATTTGCGAAATTGTGTTACTTTTTGTGTTCCAGGAACACGTATTTGATTAATATGTAATATATAATCACAAATTTAGTTAAATGTTATATATGAATAATATTACATTCTATAAATTGTATATATATATATATATATATATATATATATATATATGAGCAGTAATTACAATGCTGAAAAATTATAATACTATTATTAGTATATATAGTGTAGTATATATATATATATATATTAGTAATATATATATATATATATATATATTAAATATGGTGATATGTTTTCTTGTATATATAGTTAATAAATTTAAAATATTTCAAACACAAGAATACGTTTAATGAATATATTTATTCAAAGCTTTTCGCCGATAAAAAGTATCAGCATCTTCAGGAAAAATAATTATCTAATGATTAGATAATTATTTTTCCTGAAGATGCTGATACTTTTTATCGGCGAAAAGCTTTGAATAAATATATTCATTAAACGTATTCTTGTGTTTGAAATATTTTAAATTTATTAAATATATATATATATATATATATAGTACTTAGTTACTTTTACTATTATTAAAATATAATTAAGACAGATAATTCAATTTTATTGCGAATATGTTTATATCGTTTGACAGCGATAGTAAACAAACTAAGTGTAACTAACTTACAATGAAAACAAAGAAAAATGATGTGTAATTTAAAAACGAGAGACGTTTCGTGTAGGTTTTCGTCTAAGTTGTTTGAAGTCAATTTTTAAATTTAGTTATAAAAAGATTTTGATTTTGGAGGATAATTCCAGCAGATTGTCTCAAGTAAAGCTATTTAATTTTCCGCAACGTCTTATAACAGTTGTAAACTATTTCTTACTTTAGAGAAAGTCTATTAATGTGAGTTGAAGCTGGCTATATTTTAAACCATTATATATAACATTAACATTAAAATAGCCTACATTTTTCCTAATAAACCTACCCATGACAGTTCTCCAAAACATATGTAGATTTATATGTTTTATTTTATTTTTGTTTCGTTTTTACGGTCATTTGATTTTTTTCTCGTAATGTCTATACAACTGTATAAAATAAATATTTATGAAAAGAACTATTAAGGTATACAAACCAGACTATGACGATAAAAAATGCCAATATATTTTATAAGTCTTAGAAATCATATCTTTTCAATTATTACTGCTTCAACTTGACAAGTATTGATATTTAGGCCTGAACTGGAATACGCATTTTGGTCGGACGTAGAATATGCATTGTGGTCTGAAACATACATTTAGGTTAGAGATGGAACAAACGTTATGGATAGTAATGGAACAAGCATTGTAGTTAGGAATATAATTAACATTTGTGTCAATAATGGAACATACATTGTGGAAAGAAATGTAATCAACATCTTGGTCAGTAATGGAATTAACACTATGGTCAGTAATGCAACACATATTGTGGTCAGAAATGTAATACATAATTTCGTCAGTAATGGAATTACATTAGGGTCAGTAATCGAACATATATTGTATTCAGAAATGGAATAAATAATTTCGTCAGTAATGGAATTACTTTTTTTTCAGTAATGGAACAAATATTGTATTCAGAAATGGAATATATAATTTCGTCAGTAATGGAATTACTTTTTTTTTCAGTAATGGAACATATATTGTATTCAGAAATGGAATAAATAATTTCGTCAGTAATGGAATTACTTTTTTTTCAGTAATGGAACATATATTGTATTCAGAAATGGAATACATAATTTCGTCAGTAATGGAATTACATTAGGGTTAGTAATGGAACATATATTGTGGTCAGAAATGGAATATATATTGTGGTCAGAAATGGAATACATAATTTCGTCAGTAAGGGATGTAACATTTTGGTCAGTAACGAAAATAACAAGTTGGTGAGTAATGGAATTAAAATGTTTCTCAGTAATGGAACAAATATTGTATTCAGAAATGGAATACATAATTTCGTCAGTAATGGAATTACTTTTTTTTCAGTAATGGAACATATATTGTATTCAGAAATGGAATACATAATTTCGTCAGTAATGGAATTACATTAGGGTTAGTAATGGAACATATATTGTAATCAGAAATGGAATACATAATTTCGTCAGTAATGAAATTACATTAGGGTCAGTAATGGAACATATATTGTAATCAGAAATGGAATACATAATTTCCTCAGTAAAGGAATTACTTTTTTTCAGTAATGAAACATATATTGTATTCAGAAATGGAATAAATAATTTCGTCAGTAATGGAATTACTTTTTTTTCAGTAATGGAACAAATATTGTATTCAGAAATGGAATACATAATTTCGTCAGTAATGGAATTACTTTTTTTTCAGTAATGGAACATATATTGTATTCAGAAATGGAATACATAATTTCGTCAGTAATGGAATTACATTAGGGTTAGTAATGGAACATATATTGTAATCAGAAATGGAATACATAATTTCGTCAGTAATGGAATTACTTTTTTTCAGTAATGAAACATATATTGTATTCAGAAATGGAATAAATAATTTCGTCAGTAATGGAATTACTTTTTTTTCAGTAATGGAACATATATTGTATTCAGAAATGGAATACATAATTTCGTCAGTAATGGAATTACATTAGGGTTAGTAATGGAACATATATTGTAATCAGAAATGGAATACATAATTTCGTCAGTAATGGAATTACATTAGGGTCAGTAATGGAATATATATTGTAATCAGAAATGGAATATATAATTTCGTCAGTAATGGAATTACATTAGGGTCAGTAATGGAATATATATTGTAATCAGAAATGGAATATATAATTTCGTCAGTAATGGAATTACATTAGGGTTAGTAATGGAACATATATTGTAATCAGAAATGGAATACATAATTTCGTCAGTAATGGAATTACATTAGGGTTAGTAATGGAATATATATTGTAATCAGAAATGGAATATATAATTCCGTCAGTAATGGAATTACATTAGGGTTAGTAATGGAACATATATTGTAATCAGAAATGGAATATATAATTCCGTCAGTAATGGAATTACATTAGGGTTAGTAATGGAACATATATTGTAATCAGAAATGGAATATATAATTCCGTCAGTAATGGAATTACATTAGGGTCAGTAATGGAATATATATTGTAATCAGAAATGGAATATATAATTTCGTCAGTAATGGAATTACATTAGGGTCAGTATTGGAATATATATTGTAATCAGAAATGGAATATATAATTTCGTCATTAATGGAATTACATTAGGGTTAGTAATGGAACATATATTGTAATCAGAAATGGAATATATAATTCCGTCAGTAATGGAATTACATTAGGGTTAGTAATGGAACATATATTGTAATCAGAAATGGAATACATAATTTCGTCAGTAATGGAATTACATTAGGGTCAGTAATGGAATATATATTGTAATCAGAAATGGAATATATAATTCCGTCAGTAATGGAATTACATTAGGGTTAGTAATGGAATATATATTGTAATCAGAAATGGAATACATAATTTCGTCAGTAATGGAATTACATTAGGGTCAGTAATGGAATATATATTGTAATCAGAAATGGAATATATAATTTTGTCAGTAATGGAATTACATTAGGGTTAGTAATGGAACATATATTGTAATCAGAAATGGAATACATAATTTCGTCAGTAATGGAATTACATTAGGGTCAGTAATGGAACATATATTGTGGTCAGAAATGGAATACATAATTTCGTCAGTAATGGAATTACATTAGGGTCAGTAATGGAATATATATTGTAATCAGAAATGGAATATATAATTTCGTCAGTAATGGAATTACTTTTTTTTCAGTAATGGAACATATATTGTATTCAGAAATGGAATAAATAATTTCGTCAGTAATGGAATTACAGTTTTTTCAGTAATGGAACATATATTGTATTCAGAAATGGAATAAATAATTTCGTCAGTAATGGAATTACATTTTTTTCAGTAATGGAACAAATATTGTATTCAGAAATGGAATACATAATTTCGTCAGTAATGGAATTACTTTTTTTTCAGTAATGGAAAAACCATATTGCTCAGCAATAGACCATATATTGTGGTCAAAAAAGAAAATACTTAATTTCGTGAGTAATGGAATTAACATTAGGGTCAGTAATGGAATATATATTGTGGCCAGAAATGGAATACATAATTTCGTCCGTAAGGGATGTAACATTTTGGTCAGTAATGAAATTAACAATTTGGTGAGTAATGGAACTAAAATGTTTCTCAGTAATGGAACATATATTGTATTCATAAATGGAATACAAAAATTTGGTCAGTAATGGAATTAAATTAGGGTCAGTAATGGAACATATATTGTATTCAGAAATGGAATACATAATTTCGCAGTAATAGAATTACAATAGGGTCAGTAATGGAACATATATTGTATTCAGAAATGGAATACATAATTTCGTGAGTAATGGAATTACATTAGAGACAGTAATGGAACATATATTATGTTAAGAAAGAGAATACATATTTTCTTTAGTATTGGAATTTACATAAGGTTCAGTAATGGAATTACCATAATGCTCAGTAATGGAACATATATTGTGGTAAGAAAGAGAATACAAAATTTCGTCAGTAAAGGAAGTAACATTTTCCTCAGTAATGGAACATATATTGTGGTAAGAAATGGAATACATAATTTCGTCAGTAATGGAAATAACTTTATGGTCAGTAATGAAATTAACAGTTTTGTCAGTAATGGAATTAAAATATTGGTAAATAATGGAACATATATTGTAGTAAGAAACAGAATACATATTTTTTTCAGTAATGGAATTACCTTTTTTTTCAGTAATGGACCATCTATTGTATTCATAAATGGAACACATAATTTCGTCATTAATCGAATTTTATTATTGTCAGTAATGGAACATATATTGTATTCAGAAATGGAATACATGATTTCGTCAGTAATGGAATTACATTTTTGTCAGTAATAGAACATATATTGCATTCATAAATGGAATACATAATTTCGTCAGTAATGGAATTACGCTTTGTTCAGTAATGGAATATATATTATGGTAAGAGAGAGAATACATATTTTCGTCAGTAATTTAATTTACATTAGGTTCAGTAATGGAATTACCATATTGCTCAGTAATAGAATATATATTGTGGTCAAAAAAGAAAATACCTAATTTCGTGAGTAATGGAATTAAAATTAGGGTCAGTAATGGAATATATATTGTATTCAGAAATGGAATACATAATTTCGTCAGTAATAGAATTACAATATTGTCAGTAATGGAATATATATTGTATTCAGAAATGGAATACATAATTTCGTCAGTAATGGAATTACTTTTTTCAGTAATGGAATCTATATTGTATTCAGAAATGGAATACATAATTTCGTCAGTAATTTAATTACTTTTTTTTCAGTAATGGAACATATATTGTGGTCAGAAATGGAATACATAATTTCGTCAGTAATGGAATTACTTTTTTTTCAGTAATGGAACATATATTGTATTCAGAAATGGAATACATAATTTCGTCAGTAATGGAATTACATTAGGGTTAGTAATGGAACATATATTGTAATGAGAAATGGAATACATAATTTCGTCAGTAATGGAATTACATTAGGGTCAGTAATGGAAATACCATATTGCTCAGCAATAGAACATATATTGTGGTCAAAAAAGAAAATACTTAATTTCGTGAGTAATGGAATTAACATTAGGGTCAGTAATGGTATATATATTGTGGTCAGAAATGGAATACATAATTTCGTCAGTAATGGAATTACATTAGGGTCAGTAATGGAACATATATTGTGGTCAGAAATGGAATACATAATTTCGTCAGTAATGGAATTACATTAGGGTCAGTAATGGAACATATATTGTAATCAGAAATGGAATACATAATTTCGTCAGTAATGGAATTACATTAGGGTCAGTAATGGAAATACCATATTGCTCAGAAATAGAACATATATTGTGGTCAAAAAAGAAAATACTTAATTTCGTGAGTAATGGAATTAACATTAGGGTCAGTAATGGAATATATATTGTGGTCAGAAATGGAATACATAATTTCGTCAGTAAGGGATGTAACATTTTGGTCAGTAATGAAATTAACAATTTGGTGAGTAATGGAACTAAAATGTTTCTCAGTAATGGAACATATATTGTATTCATAAATGGAATACAAAAATTTGGTCAGTAATGGAATTAAATTAGGGTCAGTAATGGAACATATATTGTATTCAGAAATGGAATACATAATTTCGCAGTAATAGAATTACAATAGGGTCAGTAATGGAACATATATTGTATTCAGAAATGGAATACATAATTTCGTGAGTAATGGAATTACATTAGAGACAGTAATGGAACATATATTATGTTAAGAAAGAGAATACATATTTTCGTCAGTAATGGAAATAACATTTTCCTCAGTAATGGAACATATATTGTGGTAAGAAATGGAATACATAATTTCGTCAGTAATGGAAATAACTTTATGGTCAGTAATGAAATTAACAGTTTTGTCACTAATGGAATTAAGATATTGGTAAGTAATGGAACATATATTGTAGTAAGAAACAGAATACATATTTTCGTCAGTAATGGAATTACCTTTTTTTCAGTAATGGACCATCTATTGTATTCATAAATGGAACACATAACTTCGTCGTTAATGGAATTTTATTATAGTCAGTAATGGAACATATATTCTATTCAGAAATGGAATACATGATTTCGTCAGTAATGGAATTACGCTTTGTTCAGTAATGGAATAGATATTATGGTAAGAGAGAGAATACATATTTTCGTCAGTAATTAAATTTACATTAGGTTCAGTAATGGAATTACCATATTGCTCAGTAATGTAACATATATTGTATTCAAAAATGGAATACCTAATTTCATCAGTAATGAAATTACATTTTTGTCAGTATTGTAACATATATTGTATTCATAAATGGAATACATAATTTCGTCAGTAATGGAATTACGCTTTGGTCAGTAATGGAATATATATTATGGTAAGGAAGAGAATACATATTTTCGTCAGTAATTTAATTTACATTAGGTTCAGTAATGGAACACATATTGTATTCAGAAATGGAATACATAATTTCGTCAGTAATGGAATTACATTTTGGTTAGTAATGGAAATATATAGTATTCAGAAATGGAATACATAATTTCGTCAGTAATGGAATTAGCAAATTGGTCAGTAATGGAAATAACATTTTTGTCAGTAATGGAACATATATGGTATTCAGAAATGGAATACATAATTTCGTCAGTAAGGGAATTACATTTTGGTCAGTAATGGAAATATATTGTATTCAGAAATGGAATACATAATTTCGTCAGTAATGGAATTAGCAAATTGGTCAGTAATGGAAATAACAATTTTGTCAGTAATGGAACATATATTGTATTCAGAAATGGAATACATATTTTCGTCAGTAATGGAATTAGCAAATTGGTCAGTAATGGAAATAACAATTTTGTCAGTAATGGAACATATATTGTATTTAGAAATGGAATACATAATTTCGTCAGTAATGGAATTACATTAGGGTCAGTAATGGTACATATATTGTATACATAAATGGAATACATAATTTCGTCAGTAATGGAATTAGCAAATTGGTCAGTAATGGAAATAACATTTTTGTCAGTAATGGAACATATATTGTATTTAGAAATGGAATACATAATTTCGTCAGTAATGGAATTACATTAGGGTCAGTAATGGAAATATATTTTGGTCAGTAATGGAACATATATTGTATTCAGAAATGGAATACATAATTTCGTCAGTAATGGAATTACATTAGGGTCAGTAATGGAAATATATTTTTGTCAGTAATGGAACATATATTGTAATCAGAAATGGAATACATAATTTCGTCAGTAATGAAATTACATTAGGGTCAGTAATGGAAATATATTTTGGTCAGTAATGGAACATATATTGTATTTAGAAATGGAATACATAATTTCGTCAGTAATGGAATTACATTAGGGTCAGTAATGGAAATATATTTTGGTCAGTAATGGAACATATATTGTATTTAGAAATGGAATACATAATTTCGTCAGTAATGGAATTACATTAGGGTCAGTAATGGAAATATATTTTGGTCAGTAATGGAACATATATTGTATTTAGAAATGGAATACATAATTTCGTCAGTAATGGTTTTACATTAGGGTCAGTAATGGAAATATATTTTTGTCAGTAATGAAACATATATTGTATTCAGAAATGGAATACATAATTTCGTCAGTAATGGAATTAGCAAATTGGTCAGTAATGGAAATAACATTTTTGTCCGTAATGGAACATATATTGCATTCAGAAATGGAATACATAATTTCGTCAGCAAAGGAATTACATTTTTGTCAGTAATGAAACATATATTGTATTCAGAAATGGAATACATAATTTCGACATTAATGGAATTACATTTTGGTCAATAATGGAACATATATTGTATTCAGAAATGGAATACATAATTTCGTCAGTAATGGAATAGGCAAATTGGTCAGTAATGGAAATAACATTTTTGTCAGTAATGGAACATATATTGTATTCAGAAATGGAATACATAATTTCGTCAGTAATGGAATTACATTTTGGTCAGTAATGGAACATATATTGTATTCAGAAATGGAATGCATAATTTCGTTAGTAAAGGAATTACATTTTGGTCAGTAATGGAAATATATTGTATTCAGAAATGGAATACATAATTTCTTCAGTAATGGAATTAGCAAATTGGTCAGTAATGGAAATAACATTTTTTCAGTAATGGAACATATATTGTATTCAGAAATGGAATACATAATTTCGTCAGTAATGGAATTACATTTTGGTCAGTAATGGAACATATATTGTATTCAGAAATGGAATACATAATTTCGTCAGTAATGGAATTAATAAATTGGTCAGTAGTGGAAATAACATTTTTGTCAGTAATGGAACATATATTGTATTCATAAATGGAATAAATAATTTCGTCAGTAAAGGAATAGGCAAATTGGTCAGTAATGGAAATAACATTTTTGTCAGTAATGTAACATATATTGTATTCAGAAATGGAATACATAATTTCGTCAGTAATGGAATTACATTTTTGTCAGTAATGGAACATATATTGTATTCAGAAATGGAATACATAATTTCGTCAGTAAAGGAATTACATTTTGGTCAGTAATGGAAATATATTGTATTCAGAAATGGAATACATAATTTCGACAGTAATGGAAATAACATTTTTGTCAGTAATGAAACATATATTGTATTCAGAAATGGAATACATAATTTCGACATTAATGGAATTACATTTTGGTCAATAATGGAACATATATTGTATTCAGAAATGGAATACATAATTTCGTCAGTAATGGAATAGGCAAATTGGTCAGTAATGGAAATAACATTTTTGTCAGTAATGGAACATATATTGTATTCAGAATTGGAATACATAATTTCGTCAGTAATGGAATTACATTTTGGTCAGTAATGGAACATATATTGTATTCAGAAATGGAATGCATAATTTCGTTAGTAAAGGAATTACATTTTGGTCAGTAATGGAAATATATTGTATTCAGAAATGGAATACATAATTTCGTCAGTAATGGAATTAGCAAATTGGTCAGTAATGGAAATAACATTTTTTCAGTAATGGAACATATATTGTATTCAGAAATGGAATACATAATTTCGTCAGTAATGGAATTACATTTTGGTCAGTAATGGAACATATATTGTATTCAGAAATGGAATACATAATTTCGTCAGTAATGGAATTAATAAATTGGTCAGTAATGGAAATAACATTTTTGTCAGTAATGGAACATATATTGTATTCATAAATGGAATAAATAATTTCGTCAGTAAAGGAATAAGCAAATTGGTCAGTAATGGAAATAACATTTTTGTCAGTAATGTAACATATATTGTATTCAGAAATGGAATACATAATTTCGTCAGTAATGGAATTACATTTTGGTCAGTAATGGAAATATATTGTATTCAGAAATGGAATACATAATTTCGTCAGTAATGGAATTACATTAGGGTCAGTAATGGAACATATATTGTATTCAGAAATGGAATACCTGATTTCGTCAGTAATGGAATTAGCAAATTGGTCAGTATTGGAAATAACATTTTTGTCAGTAATGGAACATATATTGTATTCAGAAATGGAATACATAATTTCGTCAGTAATGGAATTACTATATTGTCAGTAATGGAACATATATTGTATTCAGAAATGGAATACATAATTTCGTCAGTAATGGAATTACATTTTGGTCAGAAATGGAACATATATTGTATTCTGAAATGGAATACATAATTTCGTCAGTAAAGGAATTAGCAAATTGGTCAGTAATGGAAATAACATTTTTGTCAGTAATGGAACATATATTGTATTCAGAAATGGAATACATAATTTCGTCAGTAAAGGAATTACATTAGGGTCAGTAATGGAAATATATTGTATTCAGAAATGGAATACATAATTTCGTCAGTAATGGAATTAGCAAATTGGTCAGTAATGGAAATAACATTTTTTCAGTAATGGAACATATATTGTATTCAGAAATGGAATACATAATTTCGTCAGTAATGGAATTACATTTTGGTCAGTAATGGAACATATATTGTATTCAGAAATGGAATACATAATTTCGTCAGTAATGGAATTAATAAATTGGTCAGTAGTGGAAATAACATTTTTGTCAGTAATGGAACATATATTGTATTCATAAATGGAATAAATAATTTCGTCAGTAAAGGAATAGGCAAATTGGTCAGTAATGGAAATAACATTTTTGTCAGTAATGTAACATATATTGTATTCAGAAATGGAATACATAATTTCGTCAGTAATGGAATTACATTTTTGTCAGTAATGGAACATATATTGTATTCAGAAATGGAATACATAATTTCGTCAGTAAAGGAATTACATTTTGGTCAGTAATGGAAATATATTGTATTCAGAAATGGAATACATAATTTCGTCAGTAATGGAATTAGCAAATTGGTCAGTATTGGAAATAACATTTTTGTCAGTAATGGAACATATATTGTATTCAGAAATGGAATACATAATTTCGTCAGTAATGGAATTACATTTTGGTCAGTAATGGAACATATATTGTATTCAGAAATGGAATACATAATTTCGTCAGCAAAGGAATTACATTTTGGTCAGTAATGGAAATATATTGTATTCAGAAATGGAATACATAATTTCGACAGTAATGGAAATAACATTTTTGTCAGTAATGAAACATATATTGTATTCAGAAATGGAATACATAATTTCGACATTAATGGAATTACATTTTGGTCAATAATGGAACATATATTGTATTCAGAAATGGAATACATAATTTCGTCAGTAATGGAATAGGCAAATTGGTCAGTAATGGAAATAACATTTTTGTCAGTAATGGAACATATATTGTATTCAGAAATGGAATACATAATTTCGTCAGTAATGGAATTACATTTTGGTCAGTAATGGAACATATATTGTATTCAGAAATGGAATGCATAATTTCGTTAGTAAAGGAATTACATTTTGGTCAGTAATGGAAATATATTGTATTCAGAAATGGAATACATAATTTCGTCAGTAATGGAATTAGCAAATTGGTCAGTAATGGAAATAACATTTTTTCAGTAATGGAACATATATTGTATTCAGAAATGGAATACATAATTTCGTCAGTAATGGAATTACATTTTGGTCAGTAATGGAACATATATTGTATTCAGAAATGGAATACATAATTTCGTCAGTAATGGAATTAATAAATTGGTCAGTAATGGAAATAACATTTTTGTCAGTAATGGAACATATATTGTATTCATAAATGGAATAAATAATTTCGTCAGTAAAGGAATAAGCAAATTGGTCAGTAATGGAAATAACATTTTTGTCAGTAATGTAACATATATTGTATTCAGAAATGGAATACATAATTTCGTCAGTAATGGAATTACATTTTGGTCAGTAATGGAAATATATTGTATTCAGAAATGGAATACATAATTTCGTCAGTAATGGAATTACATTAGGGTCAGTAATGGAACATATATTGTATTCAGAAATGGAATACCTGATTTCGTCAGTAATGGAATTAGCAAATTGGTCAGTATTGGAAATAACATTTTTGTCAGTAATGGAACATATATTGTATTCAGAAATGGAATACATAATTTCGTCAGTAATGGAATTACTATATTGTCAGTAATGGAACATATATTGTATTCAGAAATGGAATACATAATTTCGTCAGTAATGGAATTACATTTTGGTCAGAAATGGAACATATATTGTATTCTGAAATGGAATACATAATTTCGTCAGTAAAGGAATTAGCAAATTGGTCAGTAATGGAAATAACATTTTTGTCAGTAATGGAACATATATTGTATTCAGAAATGGAATACATAATTTCGTCAGTAAAGGAATTACATTAGGGTCAGTAATGGAAATATATTGTATTCAGAAATGGAATACATAATTTCGTCAGTAATGGAATTAGCAAATTGGTCAGTAATGGAAATAACATTTTTGTTAGTAATGGAACATATATTGTATTCAGAAATGGAATACATAATTTCGTCAGTAATGGAATTAACAAATTAGTCAGTAATGGAAATAACATTTTTGTCAGTAATGGAACATATATTGTATTCATCAATGGAATAAATAATTTCGTCAGTAAAGGAATTACATTTTGGTCAGTAATGGAATATATATATGGTATTCAGAACTGAAATACATAATGTCGTGAGTAATGGAATTACATTAGAGACAGTAATGAAACATATATTGTGTTGAGAAAGGGAATACATATTTTATTCAGTAATATAATTTACATTAGGTTCAGAAATGGAATTACCATATTGCTCAGTAATGGAACATATATTGTGATAAGAAAGAGAATACATAATTTCGTCAGTAATGGAATTACTTTTTTTTCAGTAATGGAACATATATTGTATTCATAAATTTAATACATAATTTCGACAGTAATGGAATTACATTAGGGTCAGTAATGGAACATACATTGTATTCAGAAATGGAATACATAATTTCGTCAGTAATGGAATTACATTTTGGTCAGTAATGGAACATATATTGTATTCAGAAATGGAATACATAATTTCGTCAGTAATGGAATTACATTTTGGTCAGTAATGGAACATATATTGTATTCAGAAATGGAATACATAATTTCGTCAGTAATGGAATTACTATATTGTCAGTAATGGAACATATATTGTATTCAGAAATGGAATACATGATTTAGTCAGTAAAGGAATTACATTTTGGTCAGTAATGGAATATATATATGGTATTCAGAACTGAAATACATAATTTCGTCAGTAATTTAATTACATTAGGGTCAGTAATGGAACATACATTGTATTCATAAATGGAATACTTAATTTCGTCAGTAATGGAATTACATTAGGGTCAGTAATGGAACATATATTGTGGTCAGAAATGGAATACATAATTTCGTCAGTAATTTAATTACATTAGGGTCAGTAATGGAACATATATTGTGGTCAGAAATGGAATACATAATTTCGTCAGTAATTTAATTACATTAGGGTCAGTAATGGAACATATATTTTGGTCAGAAATGGAATACATAATTTCGTCAGTAATTTAATTACATTAGGGTCAGTAATGGAACATATATTGTGGTCAGAAATGGAATACATAATTTCGTCAGTAATTTAATTACATTAGGGTCAGTTATGGAACATATATTTTGGTCAGAAATGGAATACATAATTTCGTCAGTAATTTAATTACATTAGGGTCAGTAATGGAACATATATTGTGGTCAGAAATGGAATACATAATTTCGTCAGTAATTTAATTACATTAGGGTCAGTAATGGAACATATATTTTGGTCAGAAATGGAATACATAGTTTCGTCAGTAATTTAATTACATTAGGGTCAGTAATGGAACATATATTTTGGTCAGAAATGGAATACATAATTTCGTCAGTAATTTAATTACATTAGGGTCAGTAATGGAACATATATTTTGGTCAGAAATGGAATACATAATTTCGTCAGTAATTTAATTACATTAGGGTCAGTAATGGAACATATATTTTGGTCAGAAATGGAATACATAGTTTCGTCAGTAATTTAATTACATTAGGGTCAGTAATGGAAGATATATTTTGGTCAGAAATGGAATACATAATTTCGTCAGTAATTTAATTACATTAGGGTCAGTAATGGAACATATATTTTGGTCAGAAATGGAATACATAGTTTCGTCAGTAATTTAATTACACTAGGGTCAGTAATGGAATAATCTAATGGAATGAACATTATGTTCAGTGATATAACATATATTTAGGTCAGTAGTGAAAGGACGATTTTGGTCAGTACTGGATTAAGTGTGGTCAGAAATCGAACAGATATTTCGGCCCGCAATAGAACAATATTTGCTCAGTAATTTAACATACATCGTGGCCAGTAGTAGAATTAAGATTTAGTCAGTAATCGATCTATCTTTTTTTGTTCAGAAATGGAATATACATTTTGCCCCGTATTTGAAATGAAATTATCGTCAAAATTGGATTATACATTTTGTTTAGTTATAGAATACACGCTTTTGTCAGAAATTAAGCCTGTACTGGAATATAAATTAGATCAGTAATGGAATACTCATTTTCGTTGTACAGGAAATACATATTTGGACCTATACTGGATTACATGTTTTGGACAGAAATTGGATACTGAGTAATGTAGTTCATTTTTTGCCCTATACTGGAATATACATTCTGGTCAAAAATGGAATACATATTTTGGCATATACTGTAATGTACATTTTGATTAGAAATGGAATACACCTATTAGTCGTAATAGTGGAATAGATACCCATAAAGGCCAAAACCTTTACTGGAAATACGTGTTGGTCAGAAATGGAATACACATTTTGGTCGGAATTCATAATTTGGCTACTTCTACTTTAATATATATATATATATATATATATATATATATATATATATATATATATATATATATATATTAAATATGGTGATATGTTTTCTTGTATATATAGTTAATAAATTTAAAATATTTCAAACACGAGAATACTTTTAATGAATATATTTATTCAAAGCTTTTCGCCGATAAAAAAGTATCAGCATCTTCACTTCACAGCATGAAGATGCTGATACTTTTTTATCGGCGAAAAGCTTTGAATAAATATATTCATTAAAAGTATTCTTGTGTTTGAAATATTTTAAATTTATTAAATATATATATATATATATATATATATATACACTTTGGTCAGAAATAGAATACATATTTTAGTCTTTAAATAAATACAATTTTGGCCTATTTTGTAATATACATTTTGAGTAAAAATGGAATAAATACTTTTCTCAGTAATTGAATACATATTTTGCATATAATGGAATACAATATTTAGTTAGAAATGAAATTTATGTGTTTGTCATTAAAAGAATATTTATTTTGACTTATAATGGTATATATTTTGGTCGGAAATGGAATACAAATATCTACATATAATGGAATATACCTTTTCCTCAGAAATAGAATACACATTTTGGTCGGAAATGAGAGACATATTTTTTTCAGTAATGGTATCCATATTTTGGTCGACACAATATTATAGATTTGGATCAGAATTGGAATGAACGTTTTTTACAGTAATGGCAAACATAATCTGGCCTGTACTGGAATATATATTTGGCCGGTTCATAGTTGTAGTTTTTTCAGTTTTTTTTGTATTTTTAATTTTATTTTGTTATTTTATTTCCTAAAATGTGACAATTAAAATAACTATAAATATTACAATATTATTATTGGGCTAAATAATTTATTTGTAATATTAGGTTTGTTATTATATCCTTTAAAATTTTTTGATTTTGTCCAATAAATCCGCTACACTGGTTTGTAGCTTCGAATATTTCAAGTATTTCAGAACCAATATTATTTAGGCTAAGCAATGCTTACTCATGTTTATAACTTGTAATTACCATAGAAACAATTGTAAACTCATAGATTCCGACAAGTACAAGTATAGTAATATTTCAAATTACAATTAATGTAGCAACTAATGAAATTCTCTAGCAATTAAATAAACAATTCGAAATTATTATTTATAATTACGTTTATCGAGGCTCGCAATTCCATGTACAGTCCAGGGCTAGATTTGTTGTGGAATCGATTCTTATATTCCGTTTTGTTTAAATGTCTAATTTGTGTATTATTTTATTCTAATTTAAGCAATGTTTTGAGAAAGAGTATTAGTTATCTGTTGCGCCGTATTAAATAATTCGTTTAAATTTATGAACAATTTGAGTTTGCTGAAGTAACTAAAGTTATAATTCTTTAACAAAAATTTTAAAATGTCCCTACATTCAGGAACTTTACAGATCTAACTTTTTTATGATTTTACGGAATGACATGGCCTTTAGTGTAGGCTACCTCATACCTAAATGGGATTTATAAAAATGTATGTTACTATTTTCCTAACAATTATTATTTTAGGCAAAAAGATTTGTAGCTAATTTTTAAGTTGAAGGTAAATTTGTAAGAAAAGTCGATTTTCTATTAAATGAATTGTTATCCTGAAACAAAACCTAAAATTTGTTAAGTTGAAGTTATAAATTATTGTTAGTATCAATAATGATGATGACTTGAGTCATTAAAACGCATATGACAATAAAGTACATTGTTTTGAATGTTCGTGTGCAGTTATTTATTTATTTAAAATTTTTTACTCTGATATTAAACGAAAACTGTGTTTGTGGGATAATATATATATATATATATATATATATATATATATATATATATATATATATATGTATTATAGAAACGAATAAAAGAGAAAAACAAAGAAGAAAAACTCTAAACTTCTAGTGACCTGTTAAATAGAAATATTGATGTAATTTTAATATGCAATAAAAGTGTTTGCTTTCAATATTAATTTATAAGAATGTATGTCAATGAAATGAAAATGTTAAAATTGTTTAAAGAAACGCGCAGCTAAACTTCACTAAGTTGTCATGTATTATTTTAAAATTGTACTTAATAATTGTATCTCTCCTATAGAAGATATAATTACATTTATTTTGCCTAAACTTTGCAAGCCCCCGAAACTATAAATTCTACGTCTCTTAATTATGCTACAACATAAATAATGATGTAACAGTTTATTGCCTATTACATAGTCTATATACTGGTTTGTTATTGCACGAATAAATATTTGTGTGAAAATTAAATTTTTTATAATATTTGCTTTCTCTAAACCGAAGTTATTTATATTAAAAAAATAGTAATAATATTATAAAGTTATTGAAGAGAATAATGTATTTAATACATAATGTATTCAAATGCATCCTATTAGATCGTTAATAATTAAATCGTCATCCTTTAAACATTATACCTTTCCTTATTATACGAAAATATTGTCACATTAAACAAAAGTTATTGTATTGTTTAATTATTTGCACACGTTAATTAAAATTGTGATTAGAAACCGGATAAATAAACGTTATTCTTATTGAATTTATATTATTGTTGATTGCTTTAAGATAATTGAAACCCATTGCAAATAAATACACAATTTGTTGTATTTTTAAATTGTTACTTTGAACGCTATTTTACAAATGTAAATGTATCTGATTGATTTGTAATGTTTGAAAAGAACCTACAGTGATTAAATTAGAAGAAGAGACATGAAAAACACAGATTTAAGAAACTAATAGGCCTATTATCAGCTGTTTATATTCATGTATAATACAACGTGTAGCTATAAAAAGCCTATACATATAAGGTTGCTTTCTTGACCGGAGGTTTTATTGTTTATAAGCTGTTTATATTCATGTATAATACAACGTGTAGCTATAAAAAGCCTATACATATAAGGTTGCTTTCTTGACCGGAGGTTTTATTGTTTATAAGCTGTTTATACTCATGTATAATACAACGTGTATCTATAAAAAGCCTATACATATAAGGTCGGTTTCTTGACCGGAGGTTTTATTGTTTATCAGCTGTTTATATTCATGTATAATACAACGTGTAGCTATAAAAAGCCTATACATATAAGGTTGCTTTCTTGACCGGAGGTTTTATTGTTTATAAGCTGTTTATATTCATGTATAATACAACGTGTAGCTATAAAAAGCCTATACATATAAGGTTGGTTTCTTGACCGGAGGTTTTATTGTTTATAAGCTGTTTATATTCATGTATAATACAACGTGTATCTATAAAAAGCCTATACATATAAGGTCGGTTTCTTGACCGGAGGTTTTATTGTTTATCAGCTGTTTATATTCATGTATAATACAACGTGTAGCTATAAAAAGCCTATACATATAAGGTTGCTTTCTTGACCGGAGGTTTTATTGTTTATAAGCTGTTTATACTCATGTATAATACAACGTGTAGCTATAAAAAGCCTATACATATAAGGTTGCTTTCTTGACCGGAGGTTTTATTGTTTATAAGCTGTTTATATTCATGTATAATACAACGTGTAGCTATAAAAAGCCTATACATATAAGGTTGGTTTCTTGACCGGAGGTTTTATTGTTTATAAGCTGTTTATATTCATGTATAATACAACGTGTAGCTATAAAAAGCCTATACATATAAGGTTGGTTTCTTGACCGGAGGTTTTATTGTTTATAAGTTGTTTATATTCATGTATAATCCAACGTGTAGCTATAAAAAGCCTATACATATAAGGTTGGTTTCTTGACCGGAGGTTTTATTGTTTATATTCATGTATAATACAACGTGTAGCTATAAAAAGCCTATACATATAAGGTTGGTTTCTTGACCGGAGGTTTTATTGTTTATCAGCTGTTTATATTCATGTATAATACAACGTGTAGCTATAAAAAGCCTATACATATAAGGTTGGTTTCTTGACCGGAGGTTTTATTGTTTATATTCATGTATAATACAACGTGTAGCTATAAAAAGCCTATACATATAAGGTTGGTTTCTTGACCGGAAGTTTTATTGTTTATCAGCTGTTTATATTCATGTATAATACAACGTGTAGCTATAAAAAGCCTATACATATAAGGTTGGTTTATTGACCGGAGGTTTTATTGTTTATAAGCTGTTTATATTCATGTATAATACAACGTGTAGCTATAAAAAGACTATACATATAAGGTTGGTTTCTTGACCGGAGGTTTTATTGTTTATAAGCTGTTTATATTCATGTGTAATACAACGTGTAGCTATAAAAAGCCTATACATATAAGGTTGGTTTCTTGACCGGAGGTTTTATTGTTTATAAAAAAAGCTGCCAAAAAAAATGTTTACATGACTTTTTTAATATTCTTTCCCTAATTTTACCTGATATATCAACTTTTTTGTTTCTTTTCTGTTTTGGTTTTTAAATATAAACAAATAATTATAAATTTAATATCTTGAAATATTTGATTTTGTTTGTCTATCAGACAGTAGTAGAAAACTACCTATGCCCTAGCAATTATTTTAATTCTTATAAGTAGAGGACAAAATATTTTTTGGGACTGACGGCTTATTGGTAAACTTGTAATCTTTTATACTCTTGCGTCAATTTCAAGACTTTGGGGCACTTTGTTGCTAATCGGGATATTGTAAATAGTTATAAGGTGGGAACACTTTAAATACGGTTAGGTCTGTGCGTAAATAAGATCAAATTAATGTTTTAAAGAGATATGGGCACGGTCGGAGTGTTTGTATTTGGTTAGAAACCTATCTTGGCACATTGCATACGTATACCATCAGATTAAACGTCATGGTTGGTACGTGACGTCATGATATAGATTAAAAATATATTCTATAACAGATGGTATTTGAATGTGAAACATTAAGAAAACAGTGTGTTTTATTTTAAAATAAATGATACGGGAACTAAAAACGGAAAATTTCACCGCTTTCTTTAAATCAGCCATTCAGAATCTATTTAGATTTTACACAAGTATAGGCTATTGTTAAATATGTTACTTGTAAGTGCTAAAGTAGTCTACAACGTATTATTAACACAACCGAATAGCTAACGACAGGAAAACTATTCCAGAAGAAAAACAAAATTAAAACATCACACGATTCTAAATATTTAGGTGTAATTTATAAGTTTCTACAATAAAAGACGACACTACGTAAAGGCTACACCTTGCAATATAGATAGTGAAAATATACAGAGTGGAGATAATAAACATAAACCTAAGAAAAAAACTAATGGAAATAGATAGAAGGTGTAGAATGAGAAGACTTTAAAGAAAAACAAACGAAAGGATAAGACGAGGTATGAGGGTTGAAACCGTCATTTATTAATAGTTTGTTTACGTAAAACGGACAAATCAGAACCAGTGAGCCACTAGGGTTAGAGAAATGGAGAAAGCCATTTTGATAAATTATTTTGGAGACGTTGCCAAAACTTCGCTCACACACACACACACACACACACACACACACATGCATGCACACACACACACACACACACAAACCCACACATGCATGCATATTTTATCAAATATTTTATCAATTTTTTGTTTGTTAAAATCCCTACAAAAAATATCTAAATTATTTTAAATATGTTTTTAGTATATACAAAAGTCACAAAAATTATTTCAAGTACAGGTGACATGAATTCCAACTTAAATGGCCCTTGGGTATATTAAGCCATTATATCAGGTGGTTGAGTAAACCAATGCTTTTTTATGTTTTACTTGACGAGTGTACAAGTTATTTTTACAAAATGTACAATTTGTAATGGAAGTTTTATTTTACTTTCTTGTTTGTTAAGAAAGAAGTTTTTTTTTTATTTGAGTTTTTTTCGGAAAGTAATCTTTGATGACTTACGTTGTTTTTTTTAATTCAAGATGCAGCTAAAGTTGCGTTATATTAATTATTTAAAAATATTGACAAGTATATAAATTGGAGGTTCTTTTACCTCTAAAAATGTAAATATATTATGTTTATTATTCATTTGCAAAGACGTTGCTTTTCAAGAAAATGTTTTTTTGAACGAACTTATAAAAAAGACAATTTATAGTTATCGGTTGTTTTCTTAGATATATATATACTCTTAGATTTGCTTGTATGTGTGTATATGTAATGAATGGGTGCTATACCGAGTACATCCGTTCATTTTGTAGTGCATACAATCTCAATTCTCTCCTCCGTAAAGCAACTATTCATCATATCTGCATGACTTATCTTATTAAAGAGTCTTACAGCTAATGGGTTATTTTATGATCTTTAGAGTTAATAAATATTTAAACATATTGCCTATTTAAAGCGGAAGAAATATATGGACAGAGTCTAGAGGAAACGCGCCTTCAGGTTATAAGCAATAAATTAATCTTAAACCAGGAATGTGAGACGGATGTGTTGTGAGATCGTGCAGAAAACATTGTTTCCATTGGAAACTGATGCGTTGCAGGTCTCGCCCTTATCTGTCGTTCAGTTGATTGAGTTTGTTAATAGATAGCGTTGTATGTCTAAACAGTTTAAATGGCAGGGAAACAACTATCCATTATATTAATTAATATTATAATTACATCATTAATTGTATTTCGGGGTATATATTTTCTATTTCAGATTGAGAGAAATGACGTCTAATATTAGTATTCCGATCGTTGTTTTTGTTTAATATAAGCATAAAAATCCTTACAATAAAAGGTGTGAAATATTCGTAAACATTTAACATGAAAACCTTACGTTTTCTAGTAGTTTAAGAATTTATTTGACTTTCAATAAAGTAAAAGATTGGGTTGTGTAAGGATTGTATTGTTATTTAAAATAACTAGTTGCAAATGGAGTGCTATATAACTTCATATCACGTCCATTACAAAAATAAATTAATACATTTTTGTGTAATGAAGTCTAAGCCTACTATTTCTAATAATGCTACAGGTGGGAAATAGATGCTAATTTTTTTAAAAAAATGGGTAAATTGTTATGAAAAGTATTTTAACATGGCAATTTTAATGTTTATTTTTGTAGAGGTTTTAATTCGAATCTATAAAAGCGTTGTATATTAAAACAAAATTATAATAAAATAAGAAGCCATGTGAATATATATAGGAAATACTTTCCCAAAACGTATTTATATATAGATCTAATTTTAGCTGCTGTATTGTGGCCAGTGTGTGTTAATATAACAATTATTTTTAAAAAATATTGTAATAAATAATCAAACTAAAACTTATAATGAATATTGTAGCTAAAAATGCAATTATTATCGTTCAGACGAGAAAACGGCGTTTTGTAACGTTTCCCAACGGCTGGAAGAGTCTTGATTCATGATTCGTGGAAGATGTCAGACTTTGAAGGATCCTGAAACCAAAATAAAATTTCTGTTAAATACCAAAATAGAATTTGGATAAAGTTAGACATTTTTAAGATCCTCATATGACGAGGCATTGCTTCTACAATTACAAAACTTATAATTTCATGTCCCTCAGTTGCTCACACGCGACGAAGTGGAAGGTTGGACGTTAAGACGAAATTAAAACTATAAAAAAAATGGAGTTAACAACTCCTGTTCGGATCAAATTATGTTTCCGTGAATGAAAATTGAAAGATTGATTATTTAACTGCCTTTCATTTCATATTCAATTAAAGAAATTAGGTTTGTACGTAAATATTAGTTTATGAAATATTAAGAAAAGTCTGCTAATGTATTTTTGTGTTCTTTACTATTAGAGTTGAAGGACTATTATTTTAATATAGATATTAAAATTTCAATCAGTTTCATCTGTATTTTGATATTATTTGTGATTCAAAGCCTGTAAATTCAGTGAGAATATCACTTTAAAATTGAGGTTTCGCCTTCAATTGTAAAACTGCCCATCTTAAAATTGTTCCTGTTTATTAAATAAAAAGATAGTAAGTTTTAGATTTTTTTCCTTTTGCACCTTTCAAGTTGTGACGGTTTTATGAATTCAAAACATTAAATATTGAAACATATTTCTATCTTATTAATAATTTTGGAGTAGTTTGAAATAGTATATGAAAGTCGTTTTTTAATTAGAGGTATCGATTTTTAAGACAAAATTGCTTTGTAAATAGGCCTATAGGCTATATTGTTTTATTAAATATACTACTTTCTACATATTCGAATAATAACTTTTACGTTAAGCTCAAGTAATTCTAAAAACATAGAGTGATTGGAAATCTATATTTTTGTTTTTGAGATTTCTATATTTTGAGATGTGTTCTATATTTCTATTTTACGATGAAATTTCATACAATTTCAGGTAACTACACATTCTAAAACCTTACTATACCATCCCTTGCTTCGAAAAAGACATGATAGTATCGTGTTATGGATATTTTAATTAAACTTTCAAGTTGAGCTTTCCTTGCTACGAAGGTGTCACAGGGAGGTGATGGCGTAAGGGACAAAGCGCTGGGCTCGCCCAAGCAGAAGTTTTTGGAATTCCCTTGTCTAAATGTTGCAGTCGGTTGGAACGGACTAATTGATTAGCCATTGGGGCGTGGTGTTATTATAACGATTCCTGCTTAGGAATTAATTAGCTGGAAGGTATATCTCCTTGAGAGTTTGCGGCGTAAAGTTTTTGATATCTATAAGGAGTGGATGCGTTTT
>JBAIZL010000021.1:1251164-1293664 GCA_036971475.1 Prosapia bicincta | reverse complement strand
ATAATATTTATTTACAAATTTTTGGTAAGTTTTACTGCCATTAGTTACAACCATAGCTTTCAAAACAAACGTTACAAAATGTCATTGGTTTGAAACTTTAAATCTGGTCATTCATGAGGAAACATTCACTTAGTACCTATGATGTTTAGTTCAAATATTGTGTATGGTTATTTAAATATATTATCTATAACTTTCAGAAATACTGATCTATCAATATTGTTTCTTGGATATATTTGTTGCAAATTTGTGAGTATAGCAGTATATTTCGTTTATTTGGCAAATTTTATTTATTACTTTTTAGTTTTTTCTTGGCAGAGTTAATTTTGGGGTTCATCAGTAATACTTATGGTAAAGGTTAACATTGTTGTAGATTATATTAATGTTGTTTGTACAGTAATGTTAGAGTATATCTGTTCGTTTGTTGACTGATAAATCCATGCTTATAGCAAAACTATAAGTATCTTATTCTTTTGTAATATATTCTCGTAACTTTTTACGCGTCTATTCTCCATGTTGTATGTTTAAACAGTGAAAGAGTAGTTGTACTTTAGATGAGCGATGTTACCAAGTCGGAGATGGGAGAGGAAGCCACTCTTTACTTATTCCTGTTTACCCTTCTGCATCTGTTCCATGATCTAGAAGTAGACACCAACATCTCTCAGTAATATCTAGGATAACACCTCGCACACATTACTCAAAACTCTCATATACATGCCAAACCATGGGGGTTTATCTGCATATTTTTCTGGCGATAAAGTTTTTCTAATCAGTATAAAATGAAAAACTATGTTCGCTCTATCTTCGTACTTCTTTGGTAATCATTTGTGTTTCTCTAGATTTCAAGTCTTTTATGAACGTTACGTTATTCAGTAGTCATAATTGTGTCTTTAAAGAATTACAAATTTAACAAAGACAACTCCGAAGCCCAGATCGGACAATTGAAACGTTGCGGTTGTACTTGGCCAATCTCTACCCCAAGGACACCGAAACGCCTTCATTTTGTTTGTTTTCTTCTTTTGTATGTTTTATAATGTCAAGATCTTTTAGATATTTCAGAGTGTTTAATCTTTTTTCAAAAATGTTCGTTAATTTTATTCATTAGGAACTCTGTCTCAGCTCATGGATACAAATAATTTTAATTACACTTCTTAAATGTGTTTATGTTGGTTTAGACTTAGGCCTACCTTTTTGGATGAATTTTACCATATTCAAGATCAAACTGGTTTATATGTTCTCAATATAAGGTTTCATATAACAGCTGATGTTTCCATTCAGTAGCTGTGTGTCTATAATTTCAATTTATACACAAAGTATTCAGTTCATTACAGAGTACGATGGCACAAGATATTGATGAATTGTTTTAATGATTTGATACAAAATAAACAAGTAATATAGAAACAATATTTTCCTACATGGGCCAACAAAGAATATGTTTATTTTAGTTAATTTTGTTAAATAATTACAATTAATAAAAATATGCTTATACATATGACAATCAAAATATTAAGTAGGAAAATAGAAAGCGAAACTATTAAATTTAATTGTTTAAATTTAATTAATAAATTAATATTTGGAAAAACTTTATTAACATCAAGTGTCATGAAGTACAAGTTAAAAAAAATCTATTTAATCTTGAGCAGATGAATAAAATGTATTTTATTAAGGAAAACTAGAATATTATTATTGTGGTATATTATTGAAAATTTAAGTATAATATGTGTGTGTATAGCCTATATATATAGGAAGAGGAAGTTAATAGCAGGGATTTTAATAAAAATATTGAAAAAACGATAAACAATTTATTTATGATAACAGTTAAAGTATTACAGATAATTATCCTCTAAATCGTTTTTCTATTTGATACAAGAAAAGCACAATTTGTAAGTTTAATAATGACATATTAAAAGGGAAAAGTCATTAGTATTTAAAATATTTGTTTTCAAGGTTTTGGCTAGACTCAGTGTATTGTAACAAAAGCACAGAACAAAGTGACAAAATAAAAAGAAAACCTTTTTTGATAGAGCTTTTTTATTAGGATAAGGTTGTAAAGTATATAAGAACTAGTAAAACATGGACAAACGAAGTAAATATAAAATGGTGGCTAGTATAAAGAAATAATTACAAATTAAAAGAATAAAGGATGTAATTATTTCCTAAAACATTATACTTAAGTAATAAAACATTATTTTAATTTGATTGATTATATACAAACCAATGTATGATAAGACGCCCAGAAATGTATTTTTAATCCAGTACCTTCTTGTCATTGTATCTCTATGTAATTAGCAACTGTCCAGCTATAACAATACGAAAATCGGTTATAAATAATCTACCCTACAAAACTACGAAAACTTATAATTATAATAATTATTTACTAAGTAACTTCATCTTTTTAATCAATAAGCTTAGCCTAATTACCATAGAGTATAATCTATCTGTATACTTATAAGCTAAGTCTCCTGTTTATTTTGTTTGAGTTTTATTGAATAAGAGAATTTTAAAGTGTAGATTTTAACTATTAAAATCTTGTTATAAAATTATTTGTAGGTTCTGATGTATTTTATTCTTTTTATCTTTTTATAAATCCTAATAATTTCTTTTAATACAAAATTTCAAAAAAACGGTAATGAATAATTTAATAATAAATATAGATTTATTTATAAGTAAATACCTTTAAACACCTTTAGTGTCTAGATAATAATTTACAATAACATTCACATAACCTTTAAATAGGGCCAATTAGTTTGACGGCAACGTAAGGCTCACAGATGTTAACTTTTGTGTAAAACTGTTATCCCTCGAAACAACAAAATTGTTCGCCAGCTACCCTATGACGGGGAAAATGAAGGCATTAACGAAAGCCGGGTGAGCTCCAAACTTTTAATGACAATTTTAAGCCAGCACAATGGATCGGAAAATATACTAATTTGGATCGGCATCCGTTGAACGCAGCGGAATGTCCACGGAAAATGGTTCTAATTAAGGCTAGAAGCGTGCATAATTAAGTTCATTTATTTGCCAAGAGAGAGCGGGCTAGTACGCATGGCTGACCTGAAGGAGAAGACGTAAGTTTTAAGCTCGGTTTAGCGCCTAACAGTCCGTAACAGTTTAAGCCCCTTTGTTTTTACAATGTGTTACAACTCAGCACCTCCTATAAGTATTTTAAAAATATAAACTCCTCATACAAAAATATTACAAATATTCTATAGGCATTAATTCTTAATTATAACTAAACGTACAAAACCTATACAGAGCGCAGTAGTGTAATTACAATAAATAACCCTTGCTACAAGTATTTACACACCCTTGATGTACATTGCGATAACATGATTACCAGAAACATGTTTGTAACCTTATAATGATGCTAACTGTAGGGGACATGCACATCAAAGGTTGTTTGAATATTGGTAGCAAGGGTTGTTGTTGTTAAATGAAAATAACTAAACATACTTAAGTAAATTAATATATTGGTTATGTTTACTGTACAGCGGAAAAAACAACCTGGTGTTAGGTTTTCTTAGTTACATACCCTGTTAAATTTACTAAATAATTATAACAGAAAATTGTCGCTTTAGAACGCAGTTTTAGGTTAACGGATATCAACTCGTAGCATACGCTTTTACGACCAGTAAGGCTACTATTAAATAGTTAATGTCGGAGACGTATGCTTGTGTAATTCCTACAAAAATAATTGTTTTATAAACATTAAAAACAGAAAGAAAATATTTAGAACTAAATTTGAATAGGCCTAAAAATACCATAAGTAATAACATTGTATCGATTGAATCGGTTAATCAGCGGTTTTATGTAATCAGGAGTAAAGGAAAGAAGTATAAACAAATACAAAATGTACAAATATTCTGCATACAAAATTTATTCAAAAATAATACAAAATTATTAATTGTATGAAACTTTTGCTTCTTAAATAAATACATTTTTTTGATAATAGACAAGTACAAATATGTTTTTTTGATAATAGACAAGTACAAATATGTTTTTTTGATGATAGACAAGTACAAATATGTTTTTTTCATAGTAGTAACGAAAACAGTTTACCATTAAAGTAATTTATATAATTTTTCAGGTAAGGTGGATTTCGCAATTCAGAACATGTATGGTATGTTGAATAAATAATGCTCTTTGTAGAAATAAAGTCGCTCAAAGCCCCACGTGCACAGGGCCGCGCTTGTGCTGTATACCAAAGTGTGGGAAACAGTCTACCCAATACTCACAGTCGTTCTATGAAGTTTTTCCTTATTATTTTTGTACCCATTTCTCTTGTCTTTAATATGTATGTGAATAACTTGACGTTTGAACTTGAAAAACAGGAAATAAAAAAAAAATATTTAAGTCAACTCCTACTGAAGTGAAGAAAGCAAAATTTTATTTTATAACTACAAGTAATATAAATATGTATATACATATGATAGAAACACAATATTAAGTGGCAAACATGTAGTCATTCAGTTCGAGAAATAAACTTTTTTTAATTTAATTGAACAATAAATATTTGAAAAAAAACTATATTAACATCAATTGCCACCTACTACAGGTTAAATAAATGTATTTGAACTTGAGTGGATGAATAAAAATCGTTTTTTTTTAATCATGGATTGAAAATTTGTAAAAAATACTAGAATATATAAGAAGAGTGTGAGCTATTAAGGAAAACCATAGTTTAATGTAATATTTTAGATTTATGGAAAGTTATAAGAATCAAAATCTTTTCTTCACGTTGCCATGTCTTGAATTTTAAAAATATCAAATTTGTTATTTAAAAATTGTTAAATCATTATATAACCATATTTACCACTACATGAGAAAAATTTATATATACAGCCTATTTCATTAAAAAAAAAACGAATTACGTAGATAAAGATTTAGGAGTTTATAAGACACTAACTTGAATGCATACTCTCTTTTGCTTATTACTTTATTACAGTCGTCCTCTGAGTACTTTGTATTGTGTATTTAAATATCTAGAGAGTGTTCAGACTTTGGGTGGGGGGAAAGGAGAGCGGGGAGGAGGCCTCGATACTGCCAGCTAATTTCGATACGCCAAAGTTTGGCGTAGATTTTACGAGCGTGCAAGTATAAATGAGATCGTAGCGACTCCATGTTTATTTTCGAAGCAATATAAACTCCAAGTTCTAATATTTGTCGAGTTTTCTTATTCCCCTGAGTGGTTAGGCAACAAGACAGCCCTGGAGGGGAGGTAGGCGTAGGTCTCTACAATTGCTTAGATTGTTGAGACTACAATACAGTAATTTATTATTGTTTGAGAAATTGAAGATGGTTTCGAGATTGCTTCGAAGTTTAAGTTACTCCTGAAGCAGATACAACAGGACGAACAAAAATGTTAGCTACAACTCGGTGTAACGTGTGAGGCGAATTCTGCAGTGTATTACTCAAACTAATCCAACCAATTACAGCAAGTTGCCAGTATTTTCCCGTCTTGCAAATTTGCAATGCAAGATTCACATTATAACTTCAGAATGTCGGTTTTAATTGAATTTTAAACTTCCTTACGTCTGTCTCGTTGTTGTATAATGCGCGTGCTAGAAATTTCTGAGTTTATACTTGTCAAACATACCTTGTTTCTAGACATATTCTGCTATGTGCAAACAAAATACAACTTGAAAGGAATAAAAAAAATACAAATTTTATATATAGATATCAAAAAACTATTTAGGTTTTTAAAAAGTGTTATAAGTTTTGTAAAATTTTTTAAAATTTTTTTTTTCAACCCCTTCTTAATAGAATAATTAATGTTCATATTCCCCTATATATATCTTGTTCAAATTTGCAATCGTTAAGCAATTACTTTTAATCCTTCCGCTCAAGCTCAAATACATTTTTTTCTAGTCGTTGAGATTTGATGTTTATACAGTTTTTAAAATATTGGTTCATTGATTTAATTAAATTAATTACCTTTAGTTTCATATGGGAGAAAAACTTTTCACAAAACGGACAAGTTATGCAATAGCCTACGTTTTTTCTTGTCATTTTGCTTAAAATAAGTGATAACATATGATTTCATAAAACAGCTGATTTTATGTTATAGCTTATGTGGTAGATCGTTTTAACGCATAGGATATGTTACTTTATTTATACTAATTGTAATTATTTAATAAAAAGTAAGTGAAATTTAATATGTCTTTGTTAACCAAAGTTGGAATTGACAAATTTTTGTTTTGTTTATATTTATCGTTTCTGAAATACGTAATTCCTTAATTAATATTATTAAATCTCAATTAACTAAAAATTTGGACAAGTTAGAAAAACGTCTAACTAAAACTTTAAAATAAAATTAGTTGGATGAATTATTTTGTTTGATATTTTTATTTGCACTCAAATTGTTTCGGGCTACAATAGAAATACTCTTGCAGGTGTTTCAGTGGTAATTTTTGCATTAAATATCAGTCGAAGGTGAAGTTGTAGGCTTATGTTATTCGAGGCACTAAATGATAAATCTGCTTTATTTAAAACATAACATAAACCAAAACAATAACTATTGTCTACGACTATGTAGATTGTATTTTAAGAAAAACAAACTATTTCGAAACTGTAGTTGAAAATGTTTACTGTAGGAATATTTTATAAATAGTGTTTTAAGGAAAGTAACAAATAAAATGTTAAAAAATTCTCCTCTCCTTTAAAATTTTAGACTTTGTTATGGTCGTTATTTAATAATGAAAAAGTATATAGTATATAGTATAAGATAGAAAGTAGATAGCTACTTAAATTTGTAGTAATAAAACAAGTAAATGTAAAAGTGTTGTCTAAATCTTTCCTGCGATGTTCTTTTCACAGGAGTTACACAGAATTTCTATAAGAATTTCACAATGGTTGTAGCACAAACGAAATTCCTTATAGATAGCTACTTAGTAGTAATAAAACAAGTAAATGTAAAAGGGTTGTCTAAATCTTTCCTGCGATGTTCTTTTCACAGGAGTTACACAGAATTTTTTAAGAATTTCACAAGGGTTGTAGCACAAACGAAATTCCTTATAGATAGCTACTTAGTAGTAATAAAACAAGTAAATGAAAAAGTGTTGTCTAAATCTTTCCTGCGATGTTCTCTTCACAGGAGTTACACAGAATGTTTTAAGAATTTCACAAGGGTTGTAGCACAAACGAAATTCCTTATAGATAGCTACTTAGTAGTAATAAAACAAGTAAATGTAAAAGGGTTGTCTAAATCTTTCCTACGATGTTCTTTTCACAGGAGTTACACACAATGTTTTAAGAATTTCACAAGGGTTGTAGCACAAACGAAATTCCTTATAGATAGCTACTTAGTAGTAATAAAACAAGTAAATGTAAAAGGGTTGTCTAAATCTTTCCTGCGATGTTCTTTTCACAGGAGTTACACAGAATTTTTTAAGAATTTCACAAGGGTTGTAGCACAAACGAAATTCCTTATAGATAGCTACTTAGTAGTAATAAAACAAGTAAATGTAAAAGGGTTGTCTAAATCTTTCCTGCGATGTTCTTTTCACAGGAGTTACACAGAATTTTTTAAGAATTTCACAAGGGTTGTAGCACAAACGAAATTCCTTATAGATAGCTACTTAGTAGTAATAAAACAAGTAAATGTAAAAGGGTTGTCTAAATCTTTCCTGCGATGTTCTTTTCACAGGAGTTACACAGAATTTTTTAAGAATTTCACAAGGGTTGTAGCACAAACGAAATTCCTTATAGATAGCTACTTAGTAGTAATAAAACAAGTAAATGTAAAAGGGTTGTGTAAATCTTTCCTGCGATGTTCTTTTCAATGGAGTTACAGAGAGTTTCTATAAGAATTTCACAAGAGTTGTAGTACAAACAAAATTCTTTATAGATAGCTACTTAAATATGTAATAAGCCATGAGAAAATATCTCATGCTGTTACCTATGAGTAATACTTTTAAATTTATATCGGGCCTGAAAGATTCAGTAGATATATTTGACAGTGCCATTAGTATATAATTAAAATAGCATCACATTATATTACGTTATTACGTTTCGCGTTATTTTATGTTATTATATTATACGTTTCTAATATGCTCCATATACCCTTTCTTATTTTTTTCATTTTTACTGATAGTTCACACCCTACTTTTACGTACAATGTTTAAATTTTCAATCGTTAGTGAGATACTTTCTATTGATCCACTCAAGTGGAAATAGATTCTTATAAACTTGAAGCGAATGTGACTAATGTTGATGCAGTTGTTTTCAAATGACCTAATAATTCATTAATTATATTTATTGAACTAATAAACAACTTCAGTTGAATGTATTTATTTATATACAGTTTAATGTAACAACAAATATATTTATTGCATGTACTTTTACATGGGAGAAAACCTTACACAAATTGGGCAAGGTATTTAATATAGCTATTTCATCCCGTTTGGCTTAAAATAAGTTATAACATATGATTTAATAAAACAGCTGATTTTCTGTTCTAGGTTATGTGTTAGAACAGTTGTTTTAACGCTTAGGTTATTTTACTTAATTTACATTATTTGTAAATATTTAATTAAAAGTAGTTATGTATTAAATTGACCTAAGTAGGATTTGTTTAATTGAAAATTTTTACTTGTTTTTGCAAGAAAAGTTAAGAAAGAAATAATGACAATTCACTTAGAACTAAAAACCGACTACTGCTTTTTATTTCTTGGACATAAAATTTTTAATAACACTGCTAAATATTCAGGTTATTAGCTATGACAACATAATTAAATATGAGTAGAATATATCATCAGTTGTGTATCTAACTAAGGATACATTGATTGGCTTATGGCTTATATATATATATATATATGTATATATATATATATATATATATATATATGCTTTCTTGTTTAATAATTTAAAACAACACAGGTTATTCAAATACAAGAATATTTATTAATTTATATTCAAAGCTTTTCGTTGGAAAACAGTACCAACATCATCAGGAATGAAAAATACAATAATGCAAGCTATATCTATAGATATAGATATAGATATAGATATAGCTATATCTCGTCTACCAACGAAAAGATTTGAATATAAATTAATATATATTCTTGTATTTGAATAACCTATCTTGTTTTAAAATATATATAATATGTTTCCTTGTATAATAATTAAATACAACCAAGGTTATTCAAATACAAGAATTATTTATTAATTTAATAAATAATTATTAAGAAAATCAATAAATAATTCTTGTCTTCGAATAACCCGAGTTGTTTTTGATATTCATATAACATGTAATGAATGGTATTAAGCCTCGTTTGCCGATTTTGTATATTTTAATAACTTTGTATATTTCAATCACATTTTATAAATTAATTTGAATATATTTTTTTGTAATGGTGTAAAAATACATTTATTGGCGTATATTTCATGTTTTGAGTGGTTTCTAGACTGGCTTGTGAGGTCAATAGAGTACACAATGTACATAAGGAACAAAGTGGTTTCGACCAAAATATGGTCTTCATCACCGAAGAGAAACTGTTTTGATTGACATTTATCAACATTTGAACGAGCGGGTTTGTTTCTAATTTACAGATCATAATGTAATGTTTATATGTCTCAAGGAAGGGAGTTTAACTAGGTAGGGGAGTTACAAGTATCTTTATTTACTTCGACTATGTTTGCGTAAATTTGGGGACAAAAATGTTTTCTGTAACTTCTTTCTGGAGTTTATTGTTTCACTAATAAATAATTTCCCTCGTTACAACGTGACATCAGTTCACTATCGGACTTAGACCGCTCAGTTGCGGAGATACACGCGGTCACCACAAAACTCCCACCGGGTGAAGCGAAATGGCGGTAGAAGAATATATCGACACCGTCTTGCAGAACCTTAGAGTCGGAAGTACTTAGAGAGTGGTGATTAATTAATGTGCAGGAAATATACATTAGCCAAGGTTATCGGAATTACCTAGGGGCGACCGAAACTTCAATAAAACAAGCGCGCGCTATCGTGCGCCCCCGGCACGAATTTACCCCATTCTCTCCTCTGTTTGCATGTTGCTCTTTGCAATGTATAAAATCTTCGTAATTGTATCGTAAGTGGGGGTAGTTACTATGTAAAAAATAATTTTTTGATATATGAACAATATATCATCCTCCAACAAGCGGGATATTCTTTGATAGATTTATGTTTATTAAATAACAGTTAAATCAGCTCATATCATATAAGTGTCACAATTTTTCATCTGTAAGAATTTAAAAAAAAAAAATCATTTTCGTAGATTTTGTTAAAAAACCAATTATATTAATTTTATTGTATATTTGGATTTAATCGAGAAGCATTGTTTTCAGAATTTACACCACATTTTTCCCCATATAACTTTGTTTCTAGAAACACGTAATATAGGCAAATATTGTTTCAAGTCAATTCCTACTTTGGTGAACAAAGAAAACTTTTATTTTACTTAATTTTTATTACATATTTACAATTAACATAAATAAAGTAGCATAATCCACGCGTTAAAACAGCTGTTCTACCACATAACCTATAACGTAAAATCAGTTGTTATGAAATCATGTTTCCACTTATTTTAAGCCACATGGGTCGAAATAACTACATTGCATACTTTGCTCCTTTTGTGAAAAGTTTTCTTCTCGTATCTAACTAAAATTAGTTCATTTTAAATTTAGTTATTGAAATAATATTTGAAATAAACTGTATTATCATCAAGTGGTATCCACTGCAAGTTTAAACAAATGTATTTAAACTTGAGTATATGAATAAAAATATGTTATCAACGATTGAAAATTTGAGTAACACACACACACACACACACACACACATATATATATATATATATATATATATATATATACACGGAGAGTGTAAACTAATAGAAGGAACTGAAAGAGATTTTAATCAAGTTGTAAAGACTAAACAGTTTAACGCCGCAAAGTGGTACGAAATATTACTCGATTAGTATGTTATGGAATCCTTGTACAGTAAAGCCAACTCTTCCAGATGTAAAGTAATTTAGAAATCAGAGCTAAGGCGTAAAAATATGGTGAAATTTTCAAAATTTGAGAAAGTGATCTGAAAGAGAAAAATTAACCAAGAAAAACATAGTGATTTTACAAGATTAAAAAAACTAGAAAACAACAGAATCCTGGTGTAAAATTAAAGACAGTTAAAATTGTTAGGTGCAGGTTGAAACAAATAATTTTACGAACAGAAACGGTGAAATATCTGCTATAACAATAGGGCTTTTGTTCTCTGCCTTTAATACTTCCAGTGTAATATTTATTCTTTGAAACTCCTTTATAAACCTAAATCTAGATGTTTACTTTATTTGGCTGGTCAAAGAATTGTGCCATAAGCTCGTTACAATAAAATACACGGGAAACTAAAATTGAAAACATTTTAAATTACTATATTAAATTTTACTATATTTTTTGCTAAAATTGTATACTAAGCTTAATAACATTACAATATGCTTTTGGTTTAAGTTTTCTGGTTTAATATTAACTTTTATCACTAAGAGAGAATAGATAGACCTGCCTCCCTTTCGCCGCACGGTGTGCAAAGGTTGTACTGGGGTCATCAGTATAAACATAGGTTTGAACATTGACATCCACTTTCAAAGATCGAATAGACCCGAGGATGACAAAAGTATTACCAGACCAATCTACTCTGGCAAGTAGACGAATCTACTCTGGCAAGAAGACCAATCTACTCTGGCAAGGAGACCAATCTACTCTGGCAAGAAGACCAATCTACTCTGGCAAGAAGACCAATCTACTCTGGCAAGAAGACCAATCTACTCTGGCAAGAAGACCCATCTACTCTGGCAAGAAGACCAATCTACTCTGGCAAGAAGACCAATCTACTCTGGCAAGAAGACCAATCTACTCTGGCAAGAAGACCAATCTACTCTGGCAAGAAGACCAATCTACTCTGGCAAGAAGACCAATCTACTCTGGCAAGAAGACCAATCTACTCTGGCAAGAAGACCAATCTACTCTGGCAAGAAGACCCATCTACTCTGGCAAGAAGACCAATCTACTCTGGCAAGAAGACCAATCTACTCTGGCAAGAAGACCAATCGACCGCCTACATTTAGGAACTTCCGTTTTACACGAAATAACTACAATAAGTAAATTATTTGTTTGCCTGACGTTATCAAAGCTTTTATATTATTCTATGTTTTAAAATTATAAAACGATTTAACTATCTATCGACGTTATTGTGTTTTACAGAGGAAATATCCTCTTCAAAAAAATAATATATTATCTCCTAAATAATAACTGAAATATTAAAATATAAAAATGAATGTGTATTTAAAGACCGATGTTTTGAGAAATACTTTTTTCGAGTGAACTGAAGTTTTAATGTGTGTTGTTCACATTTCAGCATAACATTGTATACTCTATGGGCCGTTCAATATTTTACTTCTAGCTTTCCATCTTCTATAGATAAAATAAAAGAGTATGTTGTAGTAAAACAATATAGTAGGTTTTTACTACTTTACCACATAACCTAGTCAAACCATCATTTTACTGCTGTCTTTCTCGTCATGAAAAATGGTTTGGTTGAACTGTCAGCCACTTGCTCGTGCATAGATTAAAATATTATATATTTGAAGATATTTCTTAAAACTCTATAAATGCCTAGTGTATATTTATCGCTAAATTAAGTTGACTCAACTACTCATTTTGTATTATTTGTTAATAAATGAAATACATGTTTTCAATTCCTTCTACTTCACGCTCTCCTTATATATATCGTGTTCAAAATTTTAAAGTTAGTAAAATACTTTTTATTCATCCATTCAACTTCGAATACATTTTTTCTTGTTAATACAGATTAAAAAAAAATAATAATTCATTAATTACATTTAATAAGAAGTTTAACTTTATATGCGAGAAAAACCTTCCAAAAAGGCGGAAGGTATGCAATACTCATATAGTTATTTAATCCTATTTAGCTTAAAATAAGTGATAACATACGATTTTGTAAAACAGCTGATTTTCTGTTATAGGTTGTGTGATAGAACAGCTGTTTTAACGTATAGGTTATGTTGTAAGTATTTGATAATTTTGGTGTCTTTGAGTTACCTTTAATTTTGTATTCGTTAATAACGCTTATATATTTTTTTCTTTAATCGAGTAAGTTGACCTAATTTTATTTACTAACATTACAAAAAAGAAAATGACTGTTATGTTATCATGAATATGCCTATATGAGTTTACTTGCTTATCAACGCAAAATCATAAAACGCTAATAATGAATGTAACACATTTATTTGTGCACCAACTGACGGGAACAGGTCACGTCAGGTATTTGTCAAACGTAACAAATAGACCTAAAGTCCTTAATTGTAGATTTAATTTCGGGAGGAAAATCGCAGATGTGTCTGAAACAGTTTCATTGTATCCGTGTGCAACTCACAACTCATTGTTGGCCTCATTAATAACTAAGACGTGAACTGAACCGAATGTTCCTTCAGACGAATGAGTTTTTGTGCCTACGTCAAAGAACGAAGGGGTTCTGAGAGAAATGATGATAAAACGCAAGAAGGAGAGGGGGCGTGGTGAGAACACACTAAGAAAGTCTAATTGCCTTTGAAAGTCATTTATTAAAAGCGGAGTAGCGCGGGAGAGGGAAGTAATTTTCTTCAGATGACGTACCCACCTAGACTCCATCTTTTGACTAATGGTAGAAACTTCAACGCCGAATAATTTATGGTAGGAATTATTTCGGAAGCTGTCTTTGTGTTGAAACAATTATCGACTTGAGCAACTTCTTTAATGAGGAGTTTTCGGGCCAAGTCCGCTTTAATGACAGCGAGTCAAAGCCTGTTTATCCTCACCGGAAATGAATTGCTCTCTTAGTCACGTGTTTCCTGTCCTTACATTTCCCTATTGTTTTCTTTAGAAAGCCAGATATTGCCACAATTTATCACTCTAATTTTTAAGTTTTATACCAATATCTAATTAAACTAAATTCATTAAGGTTATAAAGTTTGGTTTCGTGATATTGTTTGCAGCCTTTAATCAAAGTCATATGAATATTTGTGGCAGTAGGATTTTGTTTCTTTGATTAGGGCCTACCATAGGCAAGTAGTAATTTCTGTTGCAAGTAATGTTATAAATCCACCATTCACATACAACATTGAGTAAATGCAACCCTACTGGACCAGGAGTAATGTTATAAATCCACCATTCACATACAACATTGAGTAAATGCAACCCTACTGGACCAGGGGTAATGTTATAAATCCATCATTCACATACAACATTGAGTAAATGCAACCCTACTGGACCAGGAGTAATGTTATAAATCCACCATTCACATACAACATTGAGTAAATGCAACCCTACTGGACCAGGAGTAATGTTATAAATCCACCATTCACATACAACATTGAGTAAATGCAACCCTACTGGACCAGGAGTAATGTTATAAATCCACCATTCACATACAACATTGAGTAAATGCAACCCTACTGGACCAGGAGTAATGTTATAAATCCACCATTCACATACAACATTGAGTAAATGCAACCCTACTGGACCAGGAGTAATGTTATAAATCCACCATTCACATACAACATTGAGTAAATGCAACCCTACTGGACCAGGAGTAATGATATAAATCCACCATTCACATACTACATTGAGTAAATGCAACCCTACTGGACCAGGAGTAATGTTATAAATCCACCATTCACATACAACATTGAGTAAATGCAACCCTACTGGACCAGGAGTAATGTTATAAATCCACCATTCACATACAACATTGAGTAAATGCAACCCTACTGGACCAGGAGTAATGTTATAAATCCACCATTCACATACAACATTGAGTAAATGCAACCCTACTGGACCAGGAGTAATGTTATAAATCCACCATTCACATACAACATTGAGTAAATGCAACCCTACTGGACCAGGAGTAATGTTATAAATCCACCATTCACATACAACATTGAGTAAATGCAACCCTACTGGACCAGGAGTAATGTTATAAATCCACCATTCACATACAACATTGAGTAAATGCAACCCTACTGGACCAGGAGTAATGTTATAAATCCACCATTCACATACAACATTGAGTAAATGCAACCCTACTTGACCAGGGGTAATGTTATAAATCCACCATTCACATACAACATTGAGTAAATGCAACCCTACTGGACCAGGAGTAATGTTATAAATCCATCATTCACATACAACATTGAGTAAATGCAACACTACTGGACCAGGGGTAATGTTATAAATCCACCATTCACATACAACATTGAGTAAATGCAACCCTACTGGACCAGGAGTAATGATATAAATCCACCATTCACATACAACATTGAGTAAATGCAACCCTACTGGACCAGGAGTAATGATATAAATCCACCATTCACATACAACATTGAGTAAATGCAACCCTACTGGACCAGGAGTAATGATATAAATCCACCATTCACATACAACATTGAGTAAATGCAACCCTACTGAACCAGGAGTAATGATATAAATCCACCATTCACATACAACATTGAGTAAATGCAACCCTACTGGACCAGGAGTAATGATATAAATCCACCATTCACATACAACATTGAGTAAATGCAACCCTACTGGACCAGGAGTAATGTTATAAATCCACCATTCACATACAACATTGAGTAAATGCAACCCTACTGGACCAGGAGTAATGTTATAAATCCACCATTCACATACAACATTGAGTAAATGCAACCCTACTGGACCAGGAGTAATGATATAAATCCACCATTCACATACAACATTGAGTAAATGCAACCCTACTGGACCAGGAGTAATGATATAAATCCACCATTCACATACAACATTGAGTAAATGCAACCCTACTGGACCAGGAGTAATGATATAAATCCACCATTCACATACAACATTGAGTAAATGCAACCCTACTGGACCAGGAGTAATGTTATAAATCCACCATTCACATACAACATTGAGTAAATGCAACCCTACTGGACCAGGAGTAATGATATAAATCCACCATTCACATACAACATTGAGTAAATGCAACCCTACTGGACCAGGAGTAATGTTATAAATCCACCATTCACATACAACATTGAGTAAATGCAACCCTACTGGACCAGGAGTAATGATATAAATCCACCATTCACATACAACATTGAGTAAATGCAACCCTACTGAACCAGGAGTAATGATATAAATCCACCATTCACATACAACATTGAGTAAATGCAACCCTACTGGACCAGGAGTAATGATATAAATCCACCATTCACATACAACATTGAGTAAATGCAACCCTACTGGACCAGGAGTAATGTTATAAATCCACCATTCACATACAACATTGAGTAAATGCAACCCTACTGGACCAGGAGTAATGATATAAATCCACCATTCACATACAACATTGAGTAAATGCAACCCTACTGGACCAGGAGTAATGATATAAATCCACCATTCACATACAACATTGAGTAAATGCAACCCTACTGGACCAGGAGTAATGATATAAATCCACCATTCACATACAACATTGAGTAAATGCAACCCTACTGGACCAGGAGTAATGTTATAAATCCACCATTCACATACAACATTGAGTAAATGCAACCCTACTGGACCAGGAGTAATGATATAAATCCACCATTCACATACAACATTGAGTAAATGCAACCCTACTGGACCAGGAGTAATGTTATAAATCCACCATTCACATACAACATTGAGTAAATGCAACCCTACTGGACCAGGAGTAATGATATAAATCCACCATTCACATACAACATTGAGTAAATGCAACCCTACTGGACCAGGAGTAATGATATAAATCCACCATTCACATACAACATTGAGTAAATGCAACCCTACTGGACCAGGAGTAATGATATAAATCCACCATTCACATACAACATTGAGTAAATGCAACCCTACTGGTCCAGGAGTAATGCTGTAAGACAAACTTCATAAAACTAACACAAAGTGAAATTAAATATAATTATTATAACAAAAGTATTTCAGTGTTTTAAAACACAACATATTCATTATTAGAAAAACTAGAATTATATATGTATTTACTTGGTATATTTTACTTCTTGCAAAGTGCAGTTCTAAGTAGTGATGATGAAGACTTGATCACCGAAACCCTCTTGCTTATGAAAATGTTATTACTACATAATTACCTCGTCTAATCACCCGAATTGAAAAGTGATTCATTAAGTTATTACACAGATCATACAGTTTTCTAAATTTTTACTTAGCAACACAGGGTATATAAATGTCTGATTATATACAGCCTTTTCCCTTTATGAAAGTTAAATTTCGTTAGTAATAATTTCTAAGAAAAGGTTTCAGTTTATTCTTTCGAGATCATTAACTCTATATTTCTATGTTTAAAATTTAGACATCGCTGTCATTTTCATAGTTAATTAAATTTCATACATTTTTAAAACCATTTACAATTTTATTTTGCTAGTAAGATCCTGAGCGGTATCGATGCTTGATTTTCTTGTGGTATTCAACACTAGCGCGGTATCACACGACACAGGCATAGCACCATTTCTCCCTCTCTCTCTCTCTCTCAGACTTTTAAAACATGTTTATGCCATAGGCTATTTCTGTAAAAATAAATACTTAACGCAAGTAATGCAAGTTGAAGAAAAATAATACAACAAATCTTCTCGTAATTTGAAAAATTATTTTAATAATTAATAATTTTACGTACAACAAATATGATCTTATAGTGATATAAACTTCTATAAAATATAATACTTTTTTAAATACTCTCATTAAATCAGTACAAACTTTATTGATTTTGGGGTTACAAAACTACAAAATTATTAAAGCCTAAATTGTTTTATTGATGTTTTGAATTTGAATGTCTAGTAAGCATAGGTTAAAACCTATGAGTTGGTAACATGATATATTTTTTAAAATCATTTAAGAAATGGTGCATTTTAAAATAACTGTTCCCCACGCACTCTTATTTCATACAATGCACCACATTTGGCTTAGACTATAACACCTGATAATTAATTTGTACAAATTCGAGAAGTTAAAAGGTTTTAATTACAAAATATTTATCTGATATAAATTAGTCGGAATAAACTCAAACTCTTAGAAATTTAGTGCTAAAAAATGATTGTGCTGGTGTTCGAAAGCTAGCTCTAAGAAAATGCATTCTAAACACAAAAACCTACTGAATATTTAGGTTTATGGTATATTTTGGTTGTTAGTGAACTTTGTTAATTATATCCCCCAACGTCTAAGGGAAGGCAACACGACATGTCTGATTAGGTTTACCAGTATATGCAAGAGTTTAATAGTGATCAGAAATATTATTATGGAACCGTCTTAAAATTTAATTTGTTTAACCTTTAATGTAAGAAGACAAACCTATCTAAGGGAACAATGTACAGCTCCTTTATGTGCAAGAGCAGTGAGTGTGAATCTCCTTTATGTCTTTCTTATTATTAGGAGCACTCTTATTTCTGTATTGTGGAGTAAGTATTATACGTGTGTGTGTGTGTGTGTGTGTGTGTGTGTGTGTGTGTGTGTGTGTGTGTGTGTGTGTGTGTGTGTGTGTGTGTGTGTGTGTGTGTGTGTGTGTGTGTGTGTGTGTGTGTTAGTGTGTGTGTTAGTGTGTGTGTGTGTGTGTGTGTGTGTGTGTGTGTGTGAGTGTGTGTGTGTGTGTGTGTGTGTGTGTGTGCCGATAAAATAGTACCAGCATCTTCAGGAAAATAATTATCTAATAAAATATTTTTACAAAATTAAATCATATGTGCTACAAACGACCATATGTTTATAAGTATTGCACCTTATGTAATTTTTTCTATAACATCAATGATCTTATAAATAGTTTGGTGCCTTGATCTCACTTGAATTTGTTCATCAATTAATTTGTCTTTAACTTTATGCTTATAAATTTCCAATGTTTCAAATATATTCATGTTTTATCCTTTATTTAATTCGTTTATTAATTTCATATTTTTTATTTCCGGAAACTCGTGTCCATTATTAATACAATGCGTATCTAATAATATAATATATGTATTATTTAATATAATACATATATATATATATATATATATATATATATATGTACACATTGAGAATTTGTTGGAACCCAATTTATTTATTATAGAAAATATTTTTCTAACAGCACTAACTTCTTGAAAATTATGAGTTAGAAACGTGGGCTTCGTGTAGCGGACAGTATGTTACAAATATTTTCACATGTTACTGAGATCAATTACATTTTTTACAAATAACTCACTGTAATAATATAATATAAATATTGACTATGGTCCTGAATACTTGAAAAATGTCTAATAAAAAAGTAACAATTGATTAAAACGTTTACTTATGAGCCAATAGCAAAGACTTGCATATTTGGCAGAAATAACATTTTCATGGCGCCGGTATTTAATGGGTCTCTCTGTAAAAGAACATTTAGTCGATTATATAAGAAAAGTTGTGTTTCTTTTAAGCTTTTACAAATATTCTTATCCCTGATTAAGTTAGGCGTTATTAATATTCTGCATTGTTTCGAATTTAAAAATAATTTCACCAAACAGCTTGGTTTCAACAATAGGTTCCTGATAACCCTCTAATTTTTTTAATTAACTATTTTTTTCAGATTTTAATTGGAAAATTTGCAACAGATTGTAACCCCATCGGTTAAATATCATCACATTTCTATTGGCAAAACGCATCCGGGTTTAGAACGGCTTAAGATAACACGATGAAATCGACAGCGCCTGCTCAGTGTCAATATTTTCATTCGTCTTGTACCAATATTTTGCAAAGCTCCAAACTATAATCGCATATATCAAAATCCCCGTTCAAATCAAGCATATCCCTAAATCAGTTGCAAATGGTTCCAGAGCTTGTTGTCATTCAGTTACAGGATTGCCACGAATCGATCTAATTTTGATAACGGATTAAATGTACATTAAATTTTCACTTGATACAATATCCTGGCCGAGAGTGGATCCAGAGGGTTGCCATGATTGACAGTATGTTTGGCAATATACGCTGTCTCTGTTGTTGATGGCGCAACATGTCATTGGAAATGTTTTATATAAATCTTACGTTTGCATTTATTATTCCTCTACTGGTTAACATTGATTTTAGTTACTTTAAACAAGTAATATATAAAAAAATAATAAAATAAATTTCATCTGAGGATAACAAAGTTAATTTTTTTCTAGTTACTTTTTATTAATTTATTCGTATAATGTAAATAAAGTAACATAATTTGATCTTAAAACAGATGTTCTACCGCTTAACCTATAACATAAAAAACTGCTTCATGAAATAATATGTTATCATCTATTTTAAGTTTCGTGGGACGAAATTACAATATTGCATACTTTGCCTCTTTTGTGAAATGTTTTTCTCTCAATTTACTAATTTAAAATTTAATTATTGAAGTTCAAAAAATTGTATTTGAACTTAATTAGATAAATATAATGTTTTTTTCTTAACGATGGAAATTCAGATTAAGGTATATATATATATATATATAATATCACCATATTTAATATATACATCCATATATATATATATATATATATATATATATATATATATATATATATATAAAATATGGTGATATATTTTCTTGTAATATAGTTAATAAATTAAAAATATTTCAAAAACAAGAATACTTTTAATGAATATATTTATTCAAAGCTTTTAGCCGATAAAATAGTACCAGCATCTTCAGGAAAATAATTATCTAATAAGAAACCTTGTATCTAATAAAATAAAATTACTTTTTATTAGATAATTATTTTCCTGAAGATGCTGGTGAGCGTGAAGTTTTAAATATAAAGCCAACCTTACAAATATTTAATATTATTATTAAAATAATTTTCTAATAAATATAATTAATGTTTCAAAGCTTTAATGTAATGTAACGGGTCTTATTTTTAATATAAATAAATTATTTTAAATGTATTATGATCGTACGTTATACTTGTAGACATTTCGGAATATTTAAAATGTATTTTATTTCAACGAAATTTTGCTAACGCTGTAGAATTATTAAAAAAATTTAAATTATAGGAATTTGCAATTTTTATGATTTATTGTTTTAGATAGTTGCTTGTTAATACTTTTTACAATTGGTTTGAAATTTTTGGTGAAGTAAAGTCATGCAGTCAAAAATATTTCTCCCATGTTTTCAAAATTAGAAAGTTTAGAGCTTACACTAAAAAAATAATTTAAAAAAATCCTCAATACAATTTCCAATGTCGTAAGTATATGAGAGAGAATATCCAACTATCGATACATGTACGGCATAATATGACTGAACTTCTTGCAAAAAAATAATAGTTTAGAATTATTTTTACATTTTTATTGAGTATATTCTGTACGTCTTCTTTGTCCAGGCGTTTTCATAGAATGACGGTTAGAATGTTTGAATATATCACAATAAGTTAAACTTAGATATGTCTTCGTATCAGTCTATAATTAATTTTAACTCTAACCAATCTGTGACAAAAATTATGGGCATAACAGGAGATACCTAATGCAGATGCTAATTTGAAAGAGAAAAGATTCACTAACTACAATTTACTTAACACTAACTAAAGTAGATACCTGCATCAAAATGAGAATTTAAATTTTATTAAAATTATATAGTGATTAATTTATAATTTTTTGCCCGATTTAAATTTGAATTTCTAATTATTTATCAGGTAATTTTTACCTAAACGTTTTTAAATATGAATGGTCTACTAATTAAAAAAAAAGATTTACTTTTCCACTCAAATACTTCAAACTAAAGTCTTCTTTATTTAAAAATGGTGTTTAGACGTATTCTTTCTCTACACCATCTCATATCTAGATATCAATTGTTCACAACGTTGAACACATGCTATTTAATGTTTTTGAATATACTCGACATAACAAATCATCATTCTCCTTGCTTGTTTGCCCTAATTTTACAGACATTTCATCTAGCGTACTTTTTATTGGGATTATTTATTATAACAGAGGTTTTCCTCGTCTTTATTTCTCTAGTAAAGGTTTGAATTGAAGTAGATATTAGATATATTTCAGTAATAGAAACACACGTGTGTGTTATCCTTGTGTTATCTGTCTACGAAATAAAGTATAGGCTTTTTAATATAAGTGTCTTAGAATATATGAATTATCACAAACAGTGTGGCTACTTTTGTTTGATTTCAAAATAATTTATTTTATTTCCTATATTCAGAATAGAAGTAACATGTAATAAACATTAAAAACATCAATTCCAGCTTAGATCAACATAGAATATTTTTATCTTATTTACATTTTATTAAATAGTTACATTTAATATGAAGTAAGTAACATAGTCTATGCGTTAAATAGGTATGGTGGAACATAAGCTGTTTCACCACATAAAATATAACATAAAATCAGCTGTTTTATGATACCGTATATTATAACTTTTTTTTCAAGATAAACGGGAAGGGTTAACTATATTGCATACCTTGCCCCTTTTGTGGAAATGTTTTTTCAATTTAAAACTAGAATTAATTAGTTAAATGTAATTAATGTATTATTATTTTTTTTCTGTATTAACATCAAATGTCATCCACTTAAAGTTTAAGAAAAAGGGTTTGAACTTGAGTGAATGAATAAAAGTATTTTACTAACGACTGAATATTTGTAGAAGATGAAATAAGGAGAGTGTGAAGTAATGGATGGAAATGAAAAAACTAGTCTAACATATGCTGTAATAGTAACTTGCAGTCTTAAATAAAAAATTGTTTTAAAATGAATGTAATAAGATATACGACCTTTTCTCTGATGAAGTTGAAGTGATAGTTAGATTTTGCAGACTATAAGGCCATGGTTCTGTTGCTGTAAAGTGTAGAGGAAGCTGCAAAATATTTAATTGGAAAATATAAACATTTTGGCAAATAAAGTTTTACAAAAAACAATTTAATTAACAATAAAACTTTATATTTATAAATATTACTTACTGTGCGTTATGTTAAATTATTATGAGAATGTGTGAAAATTAAAAGCAATTAAATATGTCATAAATGTTTTCAAAAATGTGTGTAAAATAGAAATATTGTCCACGCCCAGTTACCTAAATATTCAGATTTAGTTTCTCACGAATAATTGGAACTTTAAAATATTAGCTCAATACAAGAGATATTAAAAACCAACTATATCTATAATTCAAGTTACACTCGCACAGATTTGCTAATAGAAATTTAAGACGGCTGTTTTGCGAATAAAAAATAATATTTTATTCTGCTACGGTGACGTTTCGATAACTAGATAGTTATCATCATTAGACCTGTGCTCCAGAAATGTTATCCATTGTAAAATCCGTCTTTTACAGTTGAAGTTGTAACTAAAGTTGTACGAAATTGTAAATGAACGAAATATGGATAATTTTATAATGAACTAAAAAATCCAATTAGAATCACCTAACATGCAACAAAATCGTTATTTGTAGATGCCTTGAACTATATGAAAGCCTAACCTAGTCACGTTATCGCGTGTCTCTCACCTCTGTTTGTAATACTATAATAATCTACATATGTAAAAACGGATGTATGCATCTGTGTATGCATCTTATGGACGCCAAAACCGCGTTACAGAAGTTGATGAAATTTGGAGGGTTCGTTTAACATATTCCCTGGATCGTTCGTGTGTGTTTGTTGCAGATCCATCCACAGGGCTCCGTCTCAAAGGCTTAGGATGATTCAGTGTACGTACAGCCTTACATAAGTCTAATGATAAAATGTATATGTGTACTAGCATTATTTAAATTAATTATAAACATAATGTAAAAATAGAGATACATCATTATTCATTTTAAACTGATTAATATTACTAAATTCTATGTACATTTATTAGCCGTCCCATTTATTGATATTAAAGGTAGGATCGTCGATAATATTCTTGCGAAATTTGAATCAACCAAAGCTGTGCAACGGTACCAGAATAACCACAAAAAAACCCTCTCCCAACTTGATCCGAGCAGAAGTCATAAGTGGCAAGTTCAAAGGAGAGATGGTCTTAATTTCACGAATACCGATGACTTCATCCGATTTACCCATCGATTTTAAACGACTGCAATTTCCTTTTCGTCTTGCATTCGCAATAACCATAAACAAGGTACAAGGTCAATCATTGACCATTGCTGGATTAAGTTTGGAATATTCGAGCTTTTACCACGGACAGTTATATGTTTCGTGCTTACGTTTTGTGCATATTTATACGTCTAAGGGAATGAAGAAACACATATATCTCCTTTAGTACTGCAGTTAATGAAATATAATTATTTAAATTTTGAATATATGAACTTTAAATTAAAGTTTGAAATATAGTATTTGATTGTGATTGTATTTTTCGTTTAAAATGTACTGTTTATGGTTTTTATGGTGTTGTATATATCGTAGTTTTCTGTTATGTTTAGTTTGTTGATTTTTAGATTAGTGGGTATATAGGTGTGTCCGTGTAGTGTATGTTTGTGTATGGCGATGTTTGATTTGGGGTTTTCGCTTTTTATGTCTTTTATGAGTTCCTTATATTGTTTCTCACTGTTTGACACTTCCAATTTTTACTATCCAATAACAACCGATCCAACTCCGATGATCTTAAGTTTTCGATATCGACACACAATCGCAGTAAAGGCTAGACGGCTTGCTGTTCGATGTCTTCAGTTAAAGTTAGTTCCTTCCGTTCTGTGAATTGAGGTTAGTTTGATGAGTAATATAGGTAAGGTAATGATGGTGCAATTAGGTAGGGTTGAGCTTGAGATGGTTTCACTTAGATGCGAATAATTAAATAGATCAAAGATATGTGTTATATATATGTATAAATACAGTATTTTATTCTTCTGCATCATGAAGATGACACAAGATGATCTTCAGACTATAGATTCTATTACTAACACAATCTTCATTTGCTAGCTAATGGCTCCGAACAGCTTTGAAGTAAACTTATCAAACTTCTTATTGTCAACAAGAGAACGTCGAAGGAAATGAAGTAGTGGATGTACTTCCTGTGAGCGCTTCACATTCTCAATTTCTGGCGCTTATTGGAACGAACTCTGTCTAGATGCATTAAAAATAATTCAATCACAAGTAACCCTATTACGTACAATGGATGATGACGTGTTTGAAGTTGAGTTCCGCCAGAGTTTGATATAATTTACCACTTCCGTTAAAACTTACGTATTGGGGGGGGGGGATACCTCTAACCAGTGTACCTCGACCGCTTGTATAACTCTGTTACAGTATAAACGTTTTGGTAATGGGAGAATGGCTTGAACTGCTTGCAGAGTGTTGAAAATAAATTAACTTTTTATACAGCGTTAGCTCGGTACTTGTCGGTCTACTATACATCACCTCTATAATAAAGTAAGGATTTGGAAGTGATACTCACAGTTCAGCCTGGCTGATGTGCTCGGAAGAACCAGTGATATAAACCTGCCAATTCTTACTTAAGCCAATAAACAATAACTATATTTTAGTTTCATTTTTACATGGCTACAATTAATACTAATAAAGTAACATACCATATGCATTAAAACAGCTGTTCTACCACACAACCTTATAACATGATATCAGCTGATTTATGAAATCATATGTTATCATTTATATTAGGGAAAGTGGGGTGAAATAAACTATATTCCATTCCTTGCCCCTTTGTGAAACGTTTTCCCCCCATACAAAACTAAAATTATTTCATTATTAAATTAAATTAATGAGTTAATATTTGAAAATATTGTATTAACATCAAGTGTCATCCAATACAAGGTTTAAAAATTGTATTTAAACTCCATCGAATGAGTACAAAGTATTTTAACTACGATTGTAAATATACACATGATACATAGTCTTTAAGGTGAAGGTGAACTAGTTGCAAGAATTGCTTGATAAATCATGCCTTCCGTCCGCATCACAACGTTCTACGTATTTTAGCTTAAATATGTGATAACATATGATTTTATTCAACAGCTGACTTTGTGTCATAGTTTATGATGTGGAGTATGTTACTTTATTTATTGTACATTATTAAGTTTAAATAATATTCAATATTTCTGAATATAATTATTTATATTTCAATAAATCTTACAATTGATTCACTATAATTATAATGGATTTAATTTATAACTTTTAAAATTCAAACGTCCTTAGACGCGTCTGACACTTTTAAGAACTGATTTCAATATAATCTTTGTTTAGTAAATTCGTTCAACATTTAATTAGGTTTTCTTTTAACTTAATTTTTTCTTTATTAAATACATCAACTAGATTTTACTACACCTATTACAAACTACATTCCGGAAATGAAGTATTCACTCTGTAGACTGTTTCCACTGACTGCCACATTGTAAAGTTTATGATATATATATAATATTTTAGATATATATAGTTTATTTGCCCAAGTTAATACTACGACTCAATAAATATGATTTTAATAACAGCAACGTTTCGGCAACTTGTTTGTTCCCTTACCAAACCTGAAATTTTTCGCTACAAAAAAAATAAAGTATTTAAATTTAACAACCACAAGTGTCATGTGAGAAGATGAACATGTTCTACCTCTTATACGTCACTAGAAAACTTCTTTGAAGTTTCCTTTACTTACTTTTCTTTGTTTGTATAAGAGTTAGTAAAGTAAGGAAAAGTTATTTGAGCAATAGTTAAACAGGATTTCCTGGTGAAGTGTAGCAAGTATGACATTTTAACTTTTAACATAGTACATTTAATTGTTAAATGTGGAGTTTTTTTTAAAAATAAAGTAAAACAGTTTATCACAAATAAATGAAACCTCTATACCACAAATGACTTTTTTCTTTTATTTAAAACCTTATGTACATTTCGAATGCATAGCAAACATCCTCAAAGGTAATTTACAATAAAATATAATATTGTATAGTTTTGTTGAAAGGTTTTATTTATTTATGCTAAACATCACGCCACAGTTGTTTTATACAGTTATAAAAGTACAAAAGTTTCAGAATTGGGAATAAAGAAGTTGCCGAAACGTTCATGTAATTAAAATAAATATTGATTGACTAGTTATCCGTGTTTATCTTTAAAACAATTTTATAAGAGTGTCTAAATGAAAACTAATTGCAGTTTATATCTTCTGTTTAAAATGCTGTTCAATTTGTATCTTTAATCTAGTTGAAGGTATTGAACAAATACTGTAATAGATTTAATTTTGGATCGTAGTTTGATCATAACAAAAATAAATACTTTAAACCTGCCATATAACGGCCATATCGATAAATTTTGAAATTATCGATATATCACAACAAATATCGAGTGCTTTCAAGTTCTTAAATCTTATCGGAATGGAACTTGGTGGCGTTTCTGCGAAACAATAACAATCCATTGATTGAAAACTTTTACGCAAACACAAACATGTTGGTTTAATTCTGGAATTTATTTGTTTCTGTAATTATTCGCAACAGCTAAGCTTGCACAATCAAAAAGATATATGGACGCTATAAATGTTGATTTATTTGATCAGCTAAAAGCCATTTCCTTTTTATAAATGTTGCAAACCAGTTATTTCCTACGTATTTGCGGCAGAAACATGGAATCGGTTTTTAAAACAAATCGAAATTGATTGATCCAACAGAAACGCGTACAGTTGATAAATTGTTTACGACATTAAACACTGTATTCGGCCAGTGACGAGCGGGAGGGGGGGGAGAGATTTAATATCTATACCCAGTAGAGCACGCTTCGTCCGATACATTTATCACCTCGCATTACTCATTACAGCAAGTGATTTCGATGAAACTATTTGCCATTAGAGATACCATCAATTACAATCATTGCTGTGTATAAATAAGCCGCGAAAGCTGAAAGGTGGACCATTAATTTAAATACTTTTATAGCTGTTGACTTACAGCAACTGTTGTAGTTCCAGACAGTTTGATGGGATTGAAAAACCCAGATGATTCAGAAAAACGAAGGAACAAAACACGATTCAAATTTATCGGAAGCCATTCAAGAAGAAAAGCTTTGATAGATTTTAATTCATAAATATTACAAATATATCTTTTTCATCCACTCAGGTGGAAATAAATTTTGTTAACTTGTAGGATATTATTGTGGTGTGAAATTACACACAGTTCATTAAGAAGTAGACGCTCCAGGGTTGTGTCTACAGCACTCCCTGTAGGGAATATTTATCCACAAGTAATTTAATACCAAGTATAAAGAGTAAATAAATTTTATAATCTTGATCCACTGTAAGATGAAGAAAATTTATTTGGTTATTGATATTAATTATAGTTAAAATATAAATAAACAGAAACTTTTTAGAGGTTAATTGTCTGTAATACTTTCCTGAAATAGAGTTATTTATTATTTATCTTATAATTTTTAAAAAATTCATTATATTAGTTTACCCTTTCACTTTATATATAAATATATATAGTGAAAGTGATATATATATATATATATATATATATATATATATATATATATATATGTACATATCTTGATCAAATTTTCAATCGTGAATAAAATACAATTTATTTATCCACTCAAGTTCTATTTAAAACTTGTAGTAAATGACACTTGGTGTTAATACAGTCTTTTTTAAAGTAATTATTCATTTATTAAATTTTACGAAATAATTATAATATTTAATTTCGTTTTTCATTTTGCCTTTTAATGTTGTGATTCTGTCAAATGTATATACATATTTATATTGATTGTATTTATTTAATAAAATTTTTATACAAATTTTGTTTTCTCAACCTAAGTATAAATTGACTTTTTTTGTATCACTTGATATGAAACACTTCACTTAAATATTAAAAGAATATTATATTTGATAAAATCATGTTTGTTATCGTAAGGAATATTAGTATATATTTCAGTTCCTTTTGTCTTTCCTAACGTGAAAACATTGTACTTCGTTAACGCGTTTCGGATTAACTCATTATTAAACGTTACAGTACAGTGTATGATGTTAAAGGAGTGATGATGGAGTTAAGCTGAAACGCACCAACGATGAATATGCTTTGAAGTTAGGAAAGGCCAAAGGTACTAAAAACATACTAGCATTATGTTAGTTGGCATTTATTTGTACAAATTATTACTTTTATCAACGATACCCTTCGATTGAAAGTTTATTATTTACAGGTACATTTCTGACTTTGATAAACAACGACAATAATTAAGTTATTAATTTTTTTTTTAAATCGATTTTCTAGAACCATTAGTTATATTGGTGTCAGAAAGTAACAATAGATTCTGCAAAGCCTAATTGCGTTTACGTTTTAAATCTACCTGATTCGTATGGAAATGATTAATAGTGGGAGTAATTGTTGCGAAACTCTGAGCTTGGCATCTTTTGATGTAAATTATGGTTCTGAACTAAAGTTAAGATAGGATCTTATTAGCTGTTACAACGCAATGTAACTTGGCTCATATTTCATAACCTTATTAATCCTAAAGTCTAGCCTTACATCACCCACTTACATTCCTTATTAAATCTTCGTGCCTTTAATTTAATATATAAAACATGATACCTAACCTTACTGTTTTAGAAGTTTTAGTCGCGCATGACTTGCGAACTGTATTAATTAATTCCAAAGTTTGTCCAAGTCTTAAATTATGAAATACAAAACGGGCTAATAAGGGGGAAAAGGAACGGCAAAGGAAAGGGAAGGGGCTGTACGTTTTGAATTATGGATGGATCATCTTTCTTCATTCTCTATTTAGTCGCTTCTCCCTCTCCGGGCCCGTATTTCCTCCCACTCTTTTTGTCTTGCCTTCTCATTTCCACGACCCCTTCTATGTTAGACTAAACCCTTGAAAAAACCTGCCGCCCTTCCTCTTTCTTTCCTCCGCGCACCGTTCCTTAAGTACAAAAGTAAACGCGATATTTCACGAGGGGATGTTTTTGGCCGTAACGATTTAAACGGCGTAAATATAAGGAAGGAGGGTGGAAATTAATGCGAGCCATAAACGCGAATAAATCTACCTATTATCTTGCTCTGGGTGCTTTGAATCTGGCTAAAAATCATAAATTTATTTTAAACTAATTTTCCTGAAATTTATCTTATCTACCAGGATTTCCCCTTACAGCTTACAGGAGTTGTAATTGTGCAGTAATTTCTAATATATTCTCCATAAACTGTGCGTTGTACGATTTACGTGTTTTATTCTCTTACGGGGAAACGTTCGTGTGTTTTATAGAAAATACTTTATTCAGTTTTGTTGAAATTACTTTATTTAATAAAATGCTAGTTTTCTTGAAATCAAATAAAACATCAGGTTAAAATATTAGTGTGTAAACGGCAATTATAAAAAATGTACGTTTTAAAATAATTATCATTTTGCCAAAAACATTACTACGTTTGAGATTATTTAAATATAGTATACAATATAATATACTGTTTTAATAGTATGATGTTTTCTGTTATAACGTTTTATTTCTGACAATTTTAATAATGATTTGATTTTTTCAATCAAAATTGTAACTCAATAAATTTTGTTTGTGGTTATGGCGAGTTATATGTTGTATTAAAAATTCAGACTCAATTAATAAAATCTACTAAAAAAATTTGAATCAGTTTCTTGTAATTATCGGTTTACTACAAAGAGGCGTATCGGTGACGATAAAGTCATAATTAATGATGGAATTACGATCTTGCTAGGCTCGTGATGAACTAATGATTAGTGTTCCCTATTTATTTTATTGTTAATGTTATTATTATTATTATTAAAATGAATATTATGTTTTATTAATACAGGAAAAATTATATAAGTTGGAGTTGATTCAACTTGTTTGTTCCCACATGATGGCTCGAACCTTTGTAAGGTTTCTTTTCTATATTGATATTTTAAATGTTAGGCCTACTCTGTTTTTCTGTAGCGGTTCACAGTTGCCACCGTAAACTCTTTGTCGAAACATCTCTAAAGTTTGTGTGTAGTTATTGTTCCTACGTAAGTTATACTTACAACGCGTTTACCAGACGGTGTGTATTTTACTCGAGATTTATTTGAATGGTCACCCTGTGTGTAGCAACGTTGTTTGCAGCCAGAGGTCAAATATTAAATTAAGTGTTTCTTCCCTGAAGAGTCATAGGAAATGCATAAAGCTTGGCCCTACCTAGTTCATAGAGCTGTGACTTACCTAGCTCCTACATAGTTCACTGAGCTGTAAACTAACTAGTTTAGAGGTGTGATCTACCTAGTACTCTACCTTGTTTATAGATCTTTCAACTACCTAGTTAATAGAGGTGTGATCTACCTAGTTCTCTACCTTGTTTATAGATCTTTGAACTACCTAGTTAATAGAGGTGTGATCTACCTAGTTCTCTACCTTGTTTATAGATCTCTGAACTACCTAGTTAATAGAGGTGTGATCTACCTAGTTCTCTACCTTGTTTATAGATCTTTGAACTACCTAGTTAATAGAGGTGTGATCTACCTAGTTCTCTACCTTGTTTATAGATCTTTGAACTACCTAGTTAATAGAGGTGTGATCTACCTAGTTCTCCACCTTGTTTATAGATCTTTGATTTACCTAGTTAATAGAGGTGTGATCTACCTAGTTCTCTACCTTGTTTATAGATCTTTGAACTACCTAGTTAATAGAGGTGTGATCTACCTAGTTCTCTACCTTGTTTATAGATCTTTGAACTACCTAGTTAATAGAGGTGTGATCTACCTAGTTCTCTACTTTGTTTATAGATCTTTGAACTACCTAGTTAATAGAGGTGTGATCTACCTAGTTCTCCACCTTGTTTATAGATCTTTGATTTACCTAGTTAATAGAGGTGTGATCTACCTAGTTCTCTACCTTGTTTATAGACCTTTGAACTACCTAGTTAATAATCATGTGATCTACCTAGTTCTCTACCTGTTTATAGATCTTTGAACTACCTAGTCAATAGAGATGTGATCTACCTAGTTCTCTACCTTGTTTATAGATTTTTGAACTACCTAGTTAATAGAGGTGTGATCTACCTAGTTCTCTACCTTGTTTATAGATTTTTGAACTACCTAGTTAATAGAGGTGTGATCTACCTAGTTCTCTACCTTGTTTATAGATCTTTGAACTACCTAGTTAATAGAGATGTGATCTACCTAGTTCTCTACCTTGTTTATAGATCTTTGAACTACCTAGTCAATAGAGATGTGATCTACCTAGTTCTCTACCTTGTTTATAGATCTTTGAACTACCTAGTTAATAATCATGTGATCTACCTAGTTCTCTACCTTGTTTATAGATCTTTGAACTACCTAGTTAATAGAGGTGTGATCTACCTAGTTCTCTACCTTGTTTATAGATCTTTGAACTACCTAGTCAATAGAGATGTGATCTACCTAGTTCTCTACCCTGTTTATAGATCTTTGAACTACCTAGTCAATAGAGATGTGATCTACCTAGTTCTCTACCTTGTTTATAGATCTTTGAACTACCTAGTTAATAGAGGTGTGATATACCTAGTTCTCTACCTTGTTTATAGATTTTTGAACTACCTAGTTAATAGAGGTGTGATCTACCTAGTTCTCTACTTTGTTTATAGATCTTTGAACTACCTAGTTAATAGAGGTGTGATCTACCTAGTTCTCCACCTTGTTTATAGATCTTTGAACTACCTAGTTAATAGAGGTGTGATCTACCTAGTTCTCTACCTTGTTTATAGATCTTTGAACTACCTAGTTAATAGAGGTGTGATCTACCTAGTTCTCCACCTTGTTTATAGATCTTTGATTTACCTAGTTAATAGAGGTGTGATCTACCTAGTTCTCTACCTTGTTTATAGATCTTTGAACTACCTAGTTAATAATCATGTGATCTACCTAGTTCTCTACCTGTTTATAGATCTTTGAACTACCTAGTTAATAGAGGTGTGATCTACCTAGTTCTCTACCTTGTTTATAGATCTTTGAACTACCTAGTCAATAGAGATGTGATCTACCTAGTTCTCTACCTGTTTATAGATCTTTGAACTACCTAGTTAATAGAGGTGTGATCTACCTAGTTCTCTACCTTGTTTATAGATCTTTGAACTACCTAGTCAATAGAGGTGTGATCTACCTAGTTCTCTACCTGTTTATAGATCTTTGAACTACCTAGTTAATAGAGATGTGATCTACCTAGTTCTCTACCTTGTTTATAGATCTTTGAACTACCTAGTTAATAGAGGTGTGATCTACCTAGTTCTCTACCTTGTTTATAGATCTTTGAACTACCTAGTCAATAGAGGTGTGATCTACCTAGTTCTCTACCTGTTTATAGATCTTTGAACTACCTAGTTAATAGAGATGTGATCTACCTAGTTCTCTACCTTGTTTATAGATCTTTGAACTACCTAGTCAATAGAGATGTGATCTACCTAGTTCTCTACCTTGTTTATAGATCTTTGAACTACCTAGTTAATAGAGGTGTGATATACCTAGTTCTCTACCTTGTTTATAGATTTTTGAACTACCTAGTTAATAGAGATGTGATCTACCTAGTTCTCTACCTTGTTTATAGATCTTTGATTTACCTAGTTAATAGAGGTGTGATCTACCTAGTTCTCTACCTTGTTTATAGATCTTTGAACTACCTAGTTAATAGAGGTGTGATCTACCTAGTTCTCTACCTTGTTTATAGATCTTTGAACTACCTAGTTAATAGAGGTGTGATCTACCTAGTTCTCTACCTTGTTTATAGATCTTTGAACTACCTAGTTAATAGAGATGTGATCTACCTAGTTCTCTACCTTGTTTATAGATCTTTGAACTACCTAGTTAATAGAGGTGTGATCTACCTAGTTCTCCACCTTGTTTATAGATCTTTGTTTTACCTAGTTAATAGAGGTGTGATCTACCTAGTTCTCTACCTTGTTTATAGATCTTTGAACTACCTAGTTAATAGAGGTGTGATCTACCTAGTTCTCTACCTTGTTTATAGATCTTTGAACTACCTAGTTAATAGAGGTGTGATCTACCTAGTTCTCCACCTTGTTTATAGATCTTTGATTTACCTAGTTAATAGAGGTGTGATCTACCTAGTTCTCTACCTTGTTTATAGACCTTTGAACTACCTAGTTAATAATCATGTGATCTACCTAGTTCTCTACCTTGTTTATAGAACTTTGAACTACCTAGTCAATAGAGATGTGATCTACCTAGTTCTCTACCTTGTTTATAGACCTTTGAACTACCTAGTTAATAATCATGTGATCTACCTAGTTCTCTACCTTGTTTATAGATCTTTGAACTACCTAGTTAATAGAGATGTGATCTACCTAGTTCTCTACCTTGTTTATAGATCTTTGAACTACCTAGTTAATAGAGGTGTGATCTACCTAGTTCTCTACCTGTTTATAGATCTTTGAACTACCTAGTCAATAGAGATGTGATCTACCTAGTTCTCTACCTTGTTTATAGATTTTTGAACTACCTAGTTAATAGAGGTGTGATCTACCTAGTTCTCTACCTTGTTTATAGATCTTTGAACTACCTAGTTAATAGAGATGTGATCTACCTAGTTCTCTACCTTGTTTATAGATCTTTGAACTACCTAGTCAATAGAGATGTGATCTACCTAGTTCTCTACCTTGTTTATAGATCTTTGAACTACCTAGTTAATAATCATGTGATCTACCTAGTTCTCTACCTGTTTATAGATCTTTGAACTACCTAGTTAATAGAGGTGTGATATACCTAGTTCTCTACCTTGTTTATAGATTTTTGAACTACCTAGTTAATAGAGGTGTGATCTACCTAGTTCTCTACCTTGTTTATAGATCTTTGAACTACCTAGTTAATAGAGGTGTGATCTACCTAGTTCTCCACCTTGTTTATAGATCTTTGAACTACCTAGTTAATAGAGGTGTGATCTACCTAGTTCTCCACCTTGTTTATAGATCTTTGAACTACCTAGTTAATAGAGGTGTGATCTACCTAGTTCTCCACCTTGTTTATAGATCTTTGATTTACCTAGTTAATAGAGGTGTGATCTACCTAGGTCTCTACCTTGTTTATAGACCTTTGAACTACCTAGTTAATAATCATGTGATCTACCTAGTTCTCTACCTTGTTTATAGATCTTTGAACTACCTAGTCAATAGAGATGTGATCTACCTAGTTCTCCACCTTGTTTATAGATCTTTGAACTACCTAGTCAATAGAGATGTGATCTACCTAGTTCTCCACCTTGTTTATAGATCTTTGAACTACCTAGTTAATAGAGGTGTGATCTACCTAGTTCTCCACCTTGTTTATAGATCTTTGAACTACCTAGTTAATAGGGGTGTGATCTACCTAGTTCTCCACCTTGTTTATAGATCTTTGAACTACCTAGTTAATAGAGGTGTGATCTACCTAGTTCTCCACCTTGTTTATAGATCTTTGAACTACCTAGTTAATAGAGGTGTGATCTACCTAGTTCTCCACCTTGTTTATAGATCTTTGATTTACCTAGTTAATAGAGGTGTGATCTACCTAGTTCTCCACCTTGTTTATAGATCTTTGAACTACCTAGTTAATAGAGGTGTGATCTACCTAGTTCTCCACCTTGTTTATAGATCTTTGAACTACCTAGTCAATAGAGATGTGATCTACCTAGTTCTCCACCTTGTTTATAGATCTTTGAACTACCTAGTCAATAGAGATGTGATCTACCTAGTTCTCCACCTTGTTTATAGATCTTTGAACTACCTAGTCAATAGAGATGTGATCTACCTAGTTCTCCACCTTGTTTATAGATCTTTGAACTACCTAGTTAATAGAGGTGTGATCTACCTAGTTCTCCACCTTGTTTATAGATCTTTGAACTACCTAGTTAATAGAGGTGTGATCTACCTAGTTCTCCACCTTGTTTATAGATCTTTGAACTACCTAGTCAATAGAGATGTGATCTACCTAGTTCTCCACCTTGTTTATAGATCTTTGAACTACCTAGTCAATAGAGATGTGATCTACCTAGTTCTCCACCTTGTTTATAGATCTTTGAACTACCTAGTTAATAGAGGTGTGATCTACCTAGTTCTCCACCTTGTTTATAGATCTTTGAACTACCTAGTTAATAGAGGTGTGATCTACCTAGTTCTCCACCTTGTTTATAGATCTTTGAACTACCTAGTTAATAGAGGTGTGATCTACCTAGTTCTCCACCTTGTTTATAGATCTTTGAACTACCTAGTTAATAGAGGTGTGATCTACCTAGTTCTCCACCTTGTTTATAGATCTTTGAACTACCTAGTTAATAGAGGTGTGATCTACCTAGTTCTCCACCTTGTTTATAGATCTTTGAACTACCTAGTTAATAGAGGTGTGATCTACCTAGTTCTCCACCTTGTTTATAGATCTTTGAACTACCTAGTCAATAGAGATGTGATCTACCTAGTTCTCCACCTTGTTTATAGATCTTTGAACTACCTAGTCAATAGAGATGTGATCTACCTAGTTCTCCACCTTGTTTATAGATCTTTGAACTACCTAGTTAATAGAGGTGTGATCTACCTAGTTCTCCACCTTGTTTATAGATCTTTGAACTACCTAGTTAATAGAGGTGTGATCTACCTAGTTCTCCACCTTGTTTATAGATCTTTGAACTACCTAGTTAATAGAGGTGTGATCTACCTAGTTCTCCACCTTGTTTATAGATCTTTGAACTACCTAGTTAATAGAGGTGTGATCTACCTAGTTCTCCACCTTGTTTATAGATCTTTGATTTACCTAGTTAATAGAGATGTGATCTACCTAGTTCTCCACCTTGTTTATAGATCTTTGAACTACCTAGTTAATAGAGGTGTGATCTACCTAGTTCTCCATCTTGTTTATAGATCTTTGAACTACCTAGTTAATAGAGGTGTGATCTACCTAGTTCTCCACCTTGTTTATAGATCTTTGAACTACCTAGTTAATAGAGGTGTGATCTACCTAGTTCTCCACCTTGTTTATAGATCTTTGAACTACCTAGTTAATAGAGGTGTGATCTACCTAGTTCTCCACCTTGTTTATAGATCTTTGAACTACCTAGTTAATAGAGGTGTGATCTACCTAGTTCTCCACCTTGTTTATAGATCTTTGAACTACCTAGTTAATATAGGTGTGATCTACCTAGTTCTCCACCTTGTTTATAGATCTTTGAACTACCTAGTTAATAGAGGTGTGATCTACCTAGGTCTCTACCTTGTTTATAGATCTTTGAACTACCTAGTTAATAATCATGTGATCTACCTAGTTCTCCACCTTGTTTATAGATCTTTGAACTACCTAGTCAATAGAGATGTGATCTACCTAGTTCTCCACCTTGTTTATAGATCTTTGAACTACCTAGTTAATAGAGGTGTGATCTACCTAGTTCTCCACCTTGTTTATAGATCTTTGAACTACCTAGTTAATAGAGGTGTGATCTACCTAGTTCTCCACCTTGTTTATAGATCTTTGAACTACCTAGTTAATAGAGGTGTGATCTACCTAGTTCTCCACCTTGTTTATAGATCTTTGAACTACCTAGTTAATAGAGGTGTGATCTACCTAGTTCTCCACCTTGTTTATAGATCTTTGATTTACCTAGTTAATAGAGGTGTGATCTACCTAGTTCTCTACCTTGTTTATAGATCTTTGAACTACCTAGTTAATAATCATGTGATCTACCTAGTTCTCTACCTTGTTTATAGATCTTTGAACTACCTAGTTAATAGAGGTGTGATCTACCTAGTTCTCCACCTTGTTTATAGATCTTTGATTTACCTAGTTAATAGAGGTGTGATCTACCTAGTTCTCTACCTTGTTTATAGATCTTTGAACTACCTAGTTAATAATCATGTGATCTACCTAGTTCTCTACCTTGTTTATAGATCTTTGAACTACCTAGTTAATAGAGGTGTGATATACCTAGTTCTCTACCTTGTTTATAGATCTTTGAACTACCTAGTTAATAATCATGTGATCTACCTAGTTCTCTACCTTGTTTATAGATCTTTGAACTACCTAGTCAATAGAGATGTGATCTACCTAGTTCTCTACCTTGTTTATAGATCTTTGAACTACCTAGTTAATAGAGATGTGATCTACCTAGTTCTCTACCTTGTTTATAGATCTTTGAACTACCTAGTTAATAGAGGTGTGATATACCTAGTTCTCTACCTTGTTTATAGATTTTTGAACTACCTAGTTAATAGAGATGTGATCTACCTAGTTCTCTACCTTGTTTATAGATCTTTGATTTACCTAGTTAATAGAGGTGTGATCTACCTAGTTCTCTACCTTGTTTATAGATCTTTGAACTACCTAGTCAATAGAGATGTGATCTACCTAGTTCTCTACCTTGTTTATAGATCTTTGAACTACCTAGTTAATAGAGGTGTGATATACCTAGTTCTCTACCTTGTTTATAGATTTTTGAACTACCTAGTTAATAGAGGTGTGATATACCTAGTTCTCTACCTTGTTTATAGATCTTTGATTTACCTAGTTAATAGAGGTGTGATCTACCTAGTTCTCCACCTTGTTTATAGATCTTTGATTTACCTAGTTAATAGAGGTGTGATCTACCTAGTTCTCTACCTTGTTTATAGATCTTTGAACTACCTAGTTAATAGAGGTGTGATATACCTAGTTCTCTACCTTGTTTATAGATTTTTGAACTACCTAGTTAATAGAGATGTGATCTACCTAGTTCTCTACCTTGTTTACAGATCTTTGAACTACCTAGTCAATAGAGATGTGATCTACCTAGTTCTCTACCTTGTTTATAGATCTTTGAACTACCTAGTTAATAGAGGTGTGATATACCTAGTTCTCTACCTTGTTTATAGATTTTTGAACTACCTAGTTAATAGAGATGTGATCTACCTAGTTCTCTACCTTGTTTATAGATCTTTGAACTACCTAGTTAATAGAGATGTGATCTACCTAGTTCTCTACCTTGTTTATAGATCTTTGAACTACCTAGTTAATAGAGATGTGATCTACCTAGTTCTCTACCTTGTTTATAGATCTTTGTCTCTGTCTCTCTAATAGGTTTACTCCCACTTCTGAAATCTCCTTGTATGTTAGCGTTTTATTATGCCTGTTCTTATTTAATTTGGTAGCCTACTTGTTTTGGCTCATTCTCTTCTTGTATCTATCTTGTAACTGTTTGTCCTACATTCATAGACGATTATGTTTTTACCTCTCACAAACGCTCTGATATGGTTGTTTGCCCTTTTATCCAGGTAGTACAATAGCTTTCAGAATTCATTCTCCCCCTTCATTTACTTATCATACGCCCTTGACATGCGAAATATTATTTCTGATTTGGTTTCGTCCGAGATTATTCCATTTAGCTTTTTTAGTTATATTCTATCATTTACGTTTCCGGTAGTGGATTGGATTAAAAACCGTCATTTTTTATGTTTACCAAATATTTAAGTTTTGTTCACTCTCCCATAAGTTGACCATAATGACTAAGGAATATCTTGACTTAAACAAATTAATACAATAAGTAAATAATTGAAAATCTAAGTGAAAACTATTGACTCACTTGCTGACACGTTTCGAAGCCGTCGTTTTATTGACGAAGTCTCTGGCTTGTTTGCGTATTAAGTTTTGTTTCAGCCTTTGCGAGTTGAAGGAAAGTTTTGTATACCTTGAGTTCCGTCCGTCTGTAAAGGATTACTGATGACCGTTGGTTGCATTTAATGTTGATTGTTGTGGTCATCTTGATTTCACTGGTTAGATAAGAAGTAATTATTTGTAGAACAAAGTAAAACTTACTCACTTATTTACTGACGCGATTCGAAACTGTAGCTCATCGCCGAATCTACATTAGCGAGTTAGGCTTCGTCAATGATAAGACGAACGGCTCCGAAACGCGTCACCAAGTAAGTAAGTAATTTTCAATAATTTCCTTAAATAATTACGCATTATTCAATCAATGAAACATAGAAGATTACATTAACCTACAAATAATATACTCTTAGTAGCAATTAGTATTATAAGTGTTTAATTATTATTTGAATCGTGTAATATTATTATGATATTGCGTGCCTGTGTGTAATAACAGACTAATTAACTTACATTTTTAAACAGAGTATGAAGTGGATCGAGGAACCGACGCGTTACACTGATAGAGGCAAACTTTGGCAGTATATTTCTGAAAATATTACGTTGCTTGTATTAGCGAAGTTTAATATGTTAGGGTTGTTCGAGCGGCATTTATCGCAGATTATTAGCATGTGTATTGCTCACTCTCTTTGAGTCCATTTTTACGTGTAATTACAAAGAAGTGCTCCAAGTAAGGAGAGAGTAAATGAAAGCACCTAAAGGGAAGCGAGGGGATGTTAAAGAGGCTTAAAGGAAAGGGTTGTACGTCAAACGAACTCCGGTCGGAATGAAAGATGCTTTTAGATCTGAAAGGGGTAAAGTTTTCTTTCCCCGCGTACCTTGATCGTTCAATTAAAACTTGGTGTTGTTCTTAGAAATTAAAATTTCCCCGACGCCATTTTGTTTGCGAGCCTGGAGCGGCTTTGCATACGTTTAAAATGCCTGCCTTTGAATAACTTGAGCGGCTTAAAACGAAGTAATCGGGACCGTCTTGGCAGAAAATGTAACGGTTCCTGTTACTCCTCTCTGCACACAAGTAATGCATAAGTTTGGAGCGGTGACACGCGAATGGGACTATATATGTCTGTCATATTCCATTGTCTCGAAACTGCATTACAACTTGTGAGAGCACTCAAATTTCAATCTTCATTTAACTTAATTATGCAAAGTAGGTAATAATGTTGTACCGTTGCTCGGCTCTGACGAGTTGCTCAACCAGACAAATGCCTGTGCTTCAATCTGGTGGTAATTTTGTAAAACCCATTCCATTGTGTAATCAGTACTTTTATATATACATATATTATATTAAAAATATTTCAAAAACAAGAATACTTTTATTGCATATATTATTCAAAGCTATTCGCCGATAAAACAGTACCAGCATGTTCAGGAAAATAATTATGCTGAGTTATTATTAAAAATAATAGACAGTTATTTTCCTGAAGATGCTGGTACTGTTTTATCGGCGAAAAGCTTTGAATAATATATGCAATAAAAGTATTCTTGTTTTTGAAATATTTTTAATTTATTAAATATATTACAAGAAAACATATCACCATAATTAATATATACAAAACATATTTCATAAAGCGAACGGAAATCATTCTTTCACTAGCCAATAACAAAGCGTGGTATAAGTTTATGTTATGTATTTCTCCTACATGCTGCTGTGGAATCAACATATGTAGGTTTTTTCTTATATTTTAAACACCGTTATACATCATAATAAAAAAACAAACTTTATAAATTCTTTTATGTATTATTGTTCTATGTGTGTGTATATATATATATATATATATATATATATATATATATATATATATATATATATATATTTGGTGTTGGTGTGTGTGTGTGTGTGTGTGTGTGTGTGTGTGTGTGTGTGTGTGTGTGTGTGCGTGTTTATGCAGGTTTGTGTCTGGGTTTGTGTGTTTGGTATGTGTGTGTTTGTGTGTGCGCATGCGCGTATATGTGCGTGCGTGCGCGGATGTGTTTCTTTGAGTCGCAAGCGCTTATGAATGTTTGTATTCTAGGGCCCTCTTATATATTTCATTGGTAGATCTAAATGTTATAATTTCTTAGTGTTATTATAGTTTCCCGTTGCCTCTAGTCTCACTAATCGATTGACTGACTTTGTTCTTGTTGATTGCTGCGGAACTGGTGATTTGCATTTCGAGCTGGTCCCATTTAGTTGGATTCTTTGGGTTTTTGCTGTGAACTCATCTGAAGATGACGAATTTTCCATAACGATGTAATTTAATACAAATTTTTAAAGTTGCATTTAGGTATTTTTTTGGTCTTTATACTTTACTTTATCTTTTGGCTTTATTTTTGCTATTATTTTTTTCAGGGTTTTAAATAATATCAAAACTTTATTTAAAGTATAGGCCTAGTAATAAAGGAAGATTCCTAAATAACGATCTGAATCGGATATAGATGAGGTAAAAGGAGACGATATATAAATTGTAAATTTTTGATACAATAAATTCTTATCGTTTGTCAGGAAGAAACCTGACTAAACTGTATATTTATAGTAGAAGTACTTGTTACAGTATCTCCAGGACAGTAAGTTTGACTGTGTGGATTTCATGAATGATTACTCCACATTGTAAGATATTACGTGTATTTATGTGTTTCTACTCTCTTCTGAATATCTGACTTAAACACAAAATCTATACAAAATATGAGGTCGTTTAGCTCAATAATTTTGTAGTGGAAATTTTTCCATCCAAGGCTATTTTCGTAGCGATTATGTCAGAATCGAATGTAGCTATGTAATTGCTATATAGATTATCTGGTGACGTAATCCATTACCGCTTATGGATAGCTAGACTATCGTCCTTGTTCTCGAAAGGGGTGTTAATGTAACACTTAACGGTGTTTTGTAACCAAGACTAGAAATACGAATAATATGAAATATGTATGTTTATTATAATTGATTTTCTTGTTTTTGTTTTATAAATATTTATCTATTGTTAT
>JBAIZL010000021.1:1243664-1246164 GCA_036971475.1 Prosapia bicincta | reverse complement strand
TTAGAATAATAGTTAGGCTATTCAAAACACTTTTACTTTTAAAAGTGTAAGTAGGTCGTAACTATAAATAAGTTTAATTTTAATAATTTAGAAGTAACATTTTAAGAAAATATAAAATAAATTACATAGTGTGTGTGTGTGTATGTGTGTGTGTGTGTGTGTGTGTGTGTGTGTGTGTGTGTGTGTGTGTGTGTGTGTGTGTGTGTGTGTGTGTGTGTTAGTGTGTGTGTGTGTGTGTGTGTGTGTGTGTGTGTGTGTGTGTGTGTGTGTGTGTTAGTGTGTGTGTGTGTGTGTGTGTGTGTGTGTCCTATTACCAAAATGTATCTGTGCCTGTCTTAAAACCACTTTTACCTTCTGTATTAGCCTCATATATATGTATTAATTCCTTTCTTTCAATATTCAACCCGCATATGAAATGTATATAGGGGTTGATGATTCAAAAATTTTTTAATAGTTGTTGAACGTTTAAATGAACACACTCAGATAAACGGTAAGTTCTCTCTCTCCCCCCTCTCTCTCTCTTTCTCTCCCTCTCTCTCTTTCTCTCTCTCTCGTTCTCTCTCTCAAAAATGGAAAGTGAAAACAGATTAACAAAATTGCAAATGGATTTCCATGTGTCAGGGTAAAAGAGTATGAAAGATACACACACACACACACACACACACACACACACACACACACACACACACACACACACACACACACACACACACACACACACACTAACACACACACACACACACACACACACACTAACACACACACACACACACTAACGCACACACACACACACACACACACACACACACACACACTAACACACACACACACACACACACACACACACACACACACACACTAACACACACACACACACACACTAACGCACACACACACACACTAACACACACTAACACACACTAACACACACACTAACACACACACACACACACACACACACACATTTATTACTGGCTTACAAAATGTGTAATGTCAGATAAAATTGCAATAATAAGTTTATAAGGTATTGAAGGAGATATACTATACAGGGTGAAACTATTATATTCTAAAGCATAAATAATATAATTGACACAAGATGAGTTATTTTTTTTTTGTAAAGAAGATACAACATATTTCGAATGTCTTTGGTTATTTATCATAAAATGTTATTATTAAAGATATTATAAATGTGTTTCCATAGCGTTTTAACTATTCGAGTTATCAGATGTAGGCCTACTTAAAATTATAAAATAATTGTAAAAATATAAAGTTTATTTAACTAAATCTTCGTGTTTTCCATGAAATATGTTTCATTGAAAACAAGTAATAAAATTTAAAAATAGTATATATATATTCAGTTAACCTAAAAAGTAAGTGGTTTAAAATTAGTAATTTATTCCTTAGTGCTTAGGGGAGGAGCGAATTGCTTATACAGTGTGGCTGAGATTTCCTCTAAAAGAGAAGAATATAACGGAGTCGATGTTTGCGGTTTCCGTTAAAAACTCCATTTTGTCCGGGGAGGTTTTTTGCCGGTCAGCAATACTGCGGTCAGCTCTTCCTCCCTTACATTTGGCCAATTTGTTCTGCCCGAGATTTTTATTTATTTTCCGGCCGACCCGAACCCATCCATTGTTTGCTTCTCCCTGGCAATTTCTCGGCTTTAACTTCAATTATTCACTAAACATAAGTTGCCCTGGTGCTCTTCTTTATTTGTAAAACAATTAACCCTTTCGCCGTCCGTTCTCGAAATAATTTAATTAGAAGCGCTAATGGCAATGTTTTGCCTGGAAGGATTTGGAGCGGGGAAGGTTCTCTGTGGAGAGATTATTTCCTAACCATTTAAACTTTGCAATTTTAAACATCTAAGAAATAGATAACTACAAAAATATCTATATTTTTTAATATATTACTTGGAAGTTAAATTCATTACACCGACATAAGTTATTGATAATTCATTATTTTAAATAAAAACATTAATTACTTAAATAAAATAAGTTTTATCCATCCATTCAAGTTCAAATAATTTTTTAAAATTTGTAGTGGGTGGCACGTGATGCTAATACAATTTCGCAAATAAATATTCATTAATTAAATTTAATGAAATAATTTTAGTTTCATATGGAAGACAAACTTTTCACAAAAGTAACAACCTGTGCATCATATTTATTTCGTCTTATTTGGCTTAAGATAAGTGATAGCATGCAAATGATCTCGTTTTATCATGCAAAATGTCAAGGAAATGTAGATGTTATATTTCTTGTTGTCTTAAGAAGTTGTTATTTCTACTTTGCCTGTATATAGATATATAATATTATAGCCTATATCGTATGCTTGTTATATACTCCCAGGTATGTGTTTACTATTTTACGTTTTACTGTTGATGTGGAAAGTTGTGATAGCAGCGAGTTATATTTAAATATATTACGTTTTAAATTTATTCTAATCTATCATCACTGAGTTTAATAACGTGTAGGCTTGCTAATGTTTTTAAAATTTGCTA
>JBAIZL010000021.1:1211164-1238664 GCA_036971475.1 Prosapia bicincta | reverse complement strand
ACACAGGAATTGTTTGGTTTCGTCTTGCAATCCAGTGCTGTCGTAAATCTTGAGAAAGGGGCTCAGACATTCTTACGGGGTAGTAAAGGACAAAGTTATATCCTTGAAATCACGACGCCTTGTCATAAATAAGCGTCACTAAGTTTTAAGTGCTTCTAACAAAGAGACGTCAGCACTAGACTATAATTAAGTCTATCCCTGCCTCCGTCTGAAACTGAGAAATTTTCCGAGCACGTATAAAATAAACACGGGAGCTGTGCCTCTCAAAGCACATAGCAATTTATTTTCATTTTACGATTATACTGAAGGCTTGCATTTAAAACGCTTTGCTAGGATGTTTAACCGCCCCTCCTCTTCAGCCCCTCCTCTGTCTCCAGAACCTAACTTTTACTTGATAATTCTCCCCAACTACTTTTATTTATAAATGTGCTTGCATAGCAAAGTTATAATAATGTATACTAACTAAACTGAAAACATCAGTTGGTTTTTAAGTTAAACATTTAGAAACAAACATTTCCTACTTAGTACAACATAGAAGTTTTCATTTTAGTTACTTTTTATTAAATATTTACAATTAATATGAAAATGTAGTATAACCTGTGGGTTGAAATAGTTGTTCTATCACATACCTATAACTTTAAATCAGTTGTTTTAAGATATTATATGTTATCATTTATTTCAAGCTAAAAGGGACGAAATACCTATACCTCCCATATAAAACTAATCTTAGTTAATTAAATTTAATTAATGATTTGATATTTGAAAAAACTCTATTACATCAAATATAGTGCAGACGTGTGTAAAGTTCAGTCCTATTTAATAACCTAAAACAATTAATTTCGATACAGAATTGTTTTCAGTTTCGTTAAGTGTGAACATTATGAATAATATAAAGTAGTAACGAATGTTTCAGTGACTTTACAGATTTCCCTTCCATAACGGTGTATAGAGCTGTGTGCCTTAGTCTTGCTACTGCCCATCCAATAGATATGCTTGTGGTTTACTTCTAGCCTCTACGTATATGAAATTCTCATAAATTTAAACAGTATTAGCTGTAGAGTTGGAACATACTGTTAAAGCCTTCAACACTCTTGTATTACTCCTAGTGATATATTATACAACATTAAGTTTTACCATTGAATCCTTAAAATTAAAAATAACTTGGCTCAAACAAGCAAGAGGAGTAAATGCAACATAATGTTTAGAGATCAGACCCATAGGAAATAATAGACAGTCGAAGCGTGTGCTTCCTTGAAACCTGCATAAGCCGGTGCTACGACGTCTCTCATAAACATTGACATTGTCAAAAATGTGACCATTGTTACGCCTTGAATTTGTTTGAGTAAATCGAAACTCGCAATCAGCTTGTATAGTCACGACCAGATCATTATTCCAAAGTAATCGATATGGAAAGTTTATTATCGTCTAAGGCAATAATATTTCTTGAAGCTAATAGTATCGCTTCGAATCTCAGTGTACTGATATTGGCCTATTCGGAACTTGGAGCTCAACGTTAGTCTATCTAGAAATTTACGAGACCGCATCGTTTTAAAAGTCGATGGATTTAGAATTTATAAAATAACAAGTATTTTTATGAATCTTCGATTTTATATAACTGTATAACGTGTGTGCTATACCACTTCGTAAAATTTACTAATCTATAACAGTAGAAAATTATCAAGAGTAAAATTAGAAATAAATTAAATTATGTAATATACTTATATTTTGTAAATCGAATGCTGTTTTAGCGCAGGCCCTATACTGGGAGCATACAGCTTTATTTGTGTAATAGAACTACTTTGACTGTAAAATAATAATAGAACGACTATAAATGGTTAATAGGCTTAATGCTTCTTAGTGTGTTATTATTAGAATAGCCTACCTAAATATAACGGGTTTCATAAAGTTTATAAACAATTTGTCTAGGTTATATCTTAATGCCCAGTTCAACTTTTCCATGGTTTGTTTTTAAAAAGAAGGGACATTTGAGTTATTTTTAAAACGCTGTAGCATGCATTCAAATTGCCCACGTCCGACGGAATGATTATGAAGTAGGGAGAGGTTAGGAATTTCACTCATTTGTTTCATCCGGAATGATAAATGACAGGTCGGCTTTTTCAGGACGTACAGTAGAACATGACCCTAATGCAGAAAAGAACATTCTCTCGTAAGGGATTTTCGTTGCTTTCACAGATTTTAACATAGAAATTACAAATGGCCGACTTATATGAGGGCATGGTGTGCTGCAGGAGGGGTGCAGGGTAGAGGTCGAAATGAGAAAGAGTGAGAGAGAGCGAACACGCTGGAGAAAACGCCGGAGAAAGGGTCGGAGAAAATATAGAGACGTGAGAGTCGTTGTGCGGCGGAAACTCATTGCTTGCCGCGAAGAAGTGGTGGGAAAAAGCAATTAAAATCGCTGCTTTTCTATTGGTCCTTCCTTGAGCCCGGAGTAGGGGGCTTATTAAGAAGAACACGTAATATTCCGACTAACAATTCCTCGCAAGAAAGCATTCATATTTTATGCGGCCTGTTTTTATAACTCCCCCGTGAAATATAACTTGTGCTACTAATAATCCGCTTAGGCCCTGCTTTCATGAAATTATTTGCAAACCTCCGCCTTCTTAATGCTTAAGTCACAGATTTCGTTATTAAAAGACAAACTTATCTCTTTTGAAATGGAAATTTTTTAACTTTTAATTAGTTTTTTCCAATTCTTTCTATTAGTTAAAGCTATTCTTATATATATTTTTCAAATTTTCGATTTTTAGTAAAATTCTATTTTTAAAACTTGTAGTGGATGGCACTTGATATTATTAAATTTTTCAGATATTATTTCATGAATAATGAATTAAATTTAGGAAAAAAATTCACAAAAGGGGCAAGGTATGCAAAATAATTATTTGGTCTAATATAAGTGATAACATATGATTTCATTAAACAGATTATTCTATATTATAGAATATGTGGTAGAACAGTTTTTTAACGCATAGGTTATGTTAATTTATTTATATTAATTGTAATTATTTAACAAAACGTATTTAAAATAAATTTTTCTTTGTTGACTTTTGCTTGACAGAACACTAAAGGCTATTACGTTTCTAAATGTGCCTTATCTTTAAGTATTACTTTAAAGGTATATTATGAAAGATATTTCAAGTTCCTTTAGCTTTAGAAATACGTTACAAAATATTTAATTAGTTTCAAAATCTTATAGACGATTAAAACCTTAGATACTGAAAATATCTATTTCTTGTATTCTTTATGTACGAAATACATGCGTCTTATTTAAAAACATATTCATAACAGATATTATATACAATATGTATAGATTATGTATAATTCACATAGGCCTCTCTCTCTCTCTCTCTCTCTCTCTCTCTTTCTGTCTGTCTGTCTGTCTCTCTCTTTTCGCTCTCTCTCTCTCTCTCTCTCTCTCTCTCTCTCTCTCTATATATATATATATATATATATATATATATAGGCCTATGTGTGTGTGTGTGCGTGCGCGCGCGCGCGCGCGTGTGTGTGTAGTATATGTAATACTATATTTAGGCTATAGGCCTATATATGTTCCTGAACATTAATTGCTTCTGTAACACTGTGGGATGGAATAGACTATCATTGATTAGCCTACATCACAAGCATTGTTATAACTGGGCTGTTAATAATAATTCACTAATTATTGTTCAATATATAGAAAGAACTCTGTAGTGAAATCATCAACGCTCTGCATGGAAGTAGGTTACAGCAAGTCGTAGATATTGACAAGCAGGTCAATTTACTCACGGTGAGGTCAAGCTGCCCACAGGGTTTATAAATTCACCCTCGATTTGGAACGATTCTCTTAAATAGCTACTAACATACGAAGTAATACATTATAACAGAGTTACGCATAGCCTATAGCTTGTTCTAGTTGTTTTACTCATCAACATTTAACCACGGTATTATACAACTTATGTAGTTTCTAATTAAAATTTGCATCAAGATTTACGTATTTCCAAAACTCCTTTATGTCTTTTCCTTAAGATCTATGACTCTCTAATTAATATATAATGTTAACTATTTTTAACAGCAATAAATCGTATTTGTGTTGTAAATAAAATAAAATATGAATATACGTAGGTTTATAGCCATGCACAAGAGAAGTAAATGTGGATATTAATGTGATTGTTTAAATAATAAAAGTATTAGTTTTTCTATTGCAACTCGTGGCTATTTTATAACTGTCGTAACTTTAGAAAGACAAATAATACTGTGTGTATGGAGGGTACAATAAATTATAAGACAATTTTAGACTAAAATAACTATTTCCTAGTTTACATCTTCTTATGGCTACTATTATTTACACACCTAATATTTATAAAAGCGTTCAAACACTGTTTTAATTATATATAATAATAACTACAGAGTTCACTAATAGTTTATTTACACTTAACAGATACTCAGTTTCTTACTACATTACATTACAATGAACTGACCTCTTATTCACGCTAAACACGTCCTTTACGTATCGATTTAAAGTTTCTAGCAATTTCTAATGATTTCTGTCAGCTTTACTTTTAGAAGGTTCTAGGCTAATAAGACTGTGTCCGCTCAAGCGTGAAAGTACTTGTACTAGTCAAGCCTTGGACTTTGCCCAACAAATATAGGAATTCTGAATTTTTAAATCAACTATAAAAATGACAAACTAAATCACTACTTAGGACTTGAATTTGGGATTTAATTATAGTGAATAATTTTATATATGAAAGTAACGTTAAATATGTACTATTTAATGTTTAGTATTATTATTATACGAAGGCGATTACCTTGGCAAACTGTGTTTGGAATGTTATTGTTTAAATTTCCAGCCACGGATACAAAAGCAGAGATAATAATTTGCGTGCAATCAGCGGTAGATAGGTTCCTTAATGAGGTGGGACACGGCTCCCTTAAGACACTCTAGGATTAGACGGCCCTAGGGGCCTAGCAAATGATACACCGAATTACAACGAGATATTTGTTTGTCGCTATAATTATTATTGTCATAGCAGTTTTCGTTCGCAGCCCGAGGGGTGGGGGGGGGGAGGCATAATGCGGGGCTCTTCTTAGAGGATCGTGTCTTGCCTGTGTTAGGTAACTTATTAACAAAAGGTAGAATTAACGCAACACAACCGCGGGATTATTGGCCCTATTTGAATATAATTTTGTTAAACATTCTTTTCTTTTTAAATTTTGTCTACTATTTATTTGACAGATTATTTTTTTTAATATTTATAAATAGTTGAATACCTAAATAAATGTAAAACTTTAAAAAAATTCGTTTATAACAATTTAAGACACAGGTAAACTGAACTTTTAATTTTAAAAATCTATTAATTCCAATATAAACACGGGCAGCGGATTTAATACCTCGTTATGAATAGGCAAAGAACAAATCTAAACTTCAGATTCAAACTGAATCAATTATCATGTCGCCCTCCTGCCAATAAAGGGGGAAAATGTTGTCCGTAGATTAATTAATTCCAAAAACCTTTCGAGGCCGCTATTCTTGGAACCGAATATGTAACCAGTTAATAGTTTATTTAACTCCGGAAAAAGTTAGATCTACCTTTGATACACGATCATGTACTTGTTTGTAACGGTGTTTCTAATTCTTCTTAGCCTATCTGGGTTGGTTGGATTTCGTACACACACACACACACACACACACACACACACACACACACACACACACACACACACACACACACACACACACACACACACACACACACACACACACACACACACACACACACACACACACACACACACACACTCACACACACACACAAACACATACTCACACACACACACACACACACACACACACACACACACACACACACACACACACACACACACACACACACACAGACACACACACACACACACACACACACACACACACACACAACCTAAGCACAAATATAAAAAGAGAGGAAAAGAGAGAGAATAAACTGGCCTAGGTTTATTTATCTTCATACCTACTTATAATAATTATAATTACTCCCCCTCCAAATGAGGTACAAATCACGACATTTCTCGTATACAGTATTTAGATTTTAGAATAACACTTTTTTATTACAAGAAATGTTTATATATGAATTATATTGCAAAACGCATTCAATTACAATTAATCTGTAAATTGTGGGGAATTTTGTATAAAAGTACTCAATTTATGAACATTTACAATTAGTCACATGATAATTTAAAACTAAGTCGATCGTTTAATTATATTTAACAAATATATATGATTCACAAAGCTCTTGCTGTTATATAAGTTATAGCAACACATGTATGAAGTACAAGGCGTGAACGAAAACTTGTTTCAGATTAATTACAGAATGTTTGTATTTTTCAAGTAGGTCCTCTGGTGTATAGTACAACTTAGAATAATAATTTAAGTAATGTAAGTAGGGAGCAAACGTTTTGTGTAGGGAAACCACAACAATGACTAAAAGTCACAGATCGAATATATTACTCAACTAGATCTGGTCACAGAGAAAGTAGTTTTAGCAGCTATGCTCAGAGAATAACTGGGTGTTGGAAGTAGTGGAAGTAACAAAAGGAAGAGAAAAATTAAACATAGAGTAAGAGAGGGGAGAAAAGCAGTAAAAGGAATGGGGTGAAACGAAAGAATAACAAGAGAACCGATAAACAAATGCATGGCAATATAAAGAGTGTGTTGACGTACGGGGCAGAATTGTGGGTAATGTCTCAAGCAGGCAGGAGCAAGAACATCGCGGTAGAAATGGACGTTCTTAGATCATCTAGAATCTCTAGAAGAAGGAGACAGTTGTAGAGGAGATTCAGAGGAGACAGCTGATATGGTTTGGACACCTAAAGAGGATGTCGGAGGGAAGATTTCCTAGAGTTGCTATGCAATAGACTCCTCCGGAGAAAAGGAGAAGAAAGGGAAGTCGCAGACGAGCATGGAGAGAAAGCATCAATAAATCCATTAGTGAAAAGAACTTATTTGGTATAACACTGTTACAATAGGAAAACATGGAAGCAAAGTTTATAAATCAGACAGCGACGGCAGACGCTGTAAAACCTACATTATACATACAAGTAAAGATTCTAACATAAACAAAAACAGGCAGAATCGAGTGAAACAACTGTTACCTAATGTATTATTTAATAGGAGTGTTTAGATATGAAGATACATTTTGCGGGCAAATTAATTAACATTGCAAACATTAATTTATGTAAGGTTTATCAAAGATAAAGGTAACAAAGCGAGGCGAGGTTTATACTTGAGACAATGATTCCGTTCCAAATGTGTAAAGTTAATAATTGTTGCAAGGCGCTAGTGCGAGTGAAGCGCCAACTTGCCTTATCAATACAAGTGGTCCCTTGCCAATACTGGAGATAAAAGCCAAAATAATCGGTGCACCTGATATTAGGGCAACCCTTGGCATTAAGATAAGGCCACGTAGCGAAGTCACGGTCCTTATCTACCAAGCTCGCTCGCAAACTGACTTCATCTTAGTAGGTTTCTTTGGTTCAGCGGTTGAGGAAGTGTTACAATTAATGGAATCGCAACAACGTGACACTGAGCGTTTCTCAACATTTAAACACAAGCCGAGAGAATAAGCAGTGTAAAAACATGTAACTTTAAATAAAAATCGTTTTGGATGCAAACGTAAAAATAAACCTAAAAAATTGAAAAATAAATATTTGTAATTGTAAGCCAAGAAAAATTATATATTTCCATAGAGTTAGAAAAATATAATTAAAAAAATACCTTTACAATTAAAGTGCTAATTAATTGTAAATAAAACATAGAAAAACATTAAAATAAGTTTGTCAATTAAAGAAAATTAAACACAAACCTAAGTAAAAACACTTAAAAATGCTCTAACAGATTAGCAAAATTGTTAACAGTTCATTCAATAAAAATAAATCTGTGAAAGATTTAAAGCTATATAATAAGACTTTGTCATAGATATGTTGAAATGGACTAAAATATTAAAAATAACTAAATTTTGATCGTATTAATGTGGATTTCCCAACATTTAACATGTTTTCAACAAAAGCAGGGAGAAAACATAGTGTTCAGAGAAATATCTTTAAATACAACTTGACTTGGATGTAAACATAAAAAAACAATATAAAGTTAATTAGAGCTTAGCTAGTGAGAACAATTCACAACGGTAAAATTTAAAACAAATAACACTAAATCTCACTACACATTAGTTTATTAAAACAACCAGACTAGTTTCGACGACAAGGTCGCCTTCATCAGTGCTTGGTTACTATTACTCCACCAGTGCTTGACCAACTCATGAGTGAGTAGTAGCCAAGCACTGATGAAGGCGGGGACGTTGTTAAAACTAGTCTGGTTGTTTTAATAAACTAATGTGTAGTGATATTTAGAGTTATTTGTTTTAATTTTTACCGTTATAAAAAAACAAACCTCAAAAAATCGAAAATAAAAAATTATTTCTGTAAATAATAAAAAATTATGTTTATATAAAGTAAGGACAGAATAGTTTTAAAAACCTCTTTAAAAAAAGGAATGACATTTACTTGTAAATAAAACGAAGAAAATAACTAAGTCGTAAATTAAATGACTCCATTAAAAATATTTTAAAATTTTCTAACATTTTAGCAAATGCGTTAACAGTTCAAACATTAAACAGATAAATTAAAATAATATAATAAGATTTTGTCTTAGAAACATTGAAATGGATGGAATAATAAAAATAACCTAATTTTAACTTAACAAACGTATTTCTGAACACAAGCTGAGAGTATAAATAACGTAAACACAAACCTCTTTAAATACAACTCGTTTTGGATGCAATCATAAAAAAACAAAAGTAAATAATTAACCTACTACTGTAAGTCATAAAATATTGTGTTTATATAAAATAAAAAAAAGGATAATTAAAACAAAAATTATCTAAAAATAGGAAAGCCTTTCTATATGTATAATTAAAATATTAACTCGAAACTGAAAATAACTTAAATAATTGCATTTTAAATATAACATTTAATAAATTGGTTAACATGAAAAAAACGTAAAAAAGAACAATTAAATCGAAATATAAATAAAACGATAATTTAACTTTGGCGAAACGTTTTATATTTGATTACGTGATTAATTTTTTCCGTTATTAAGTTATATTTTGAGGTTAGGCAATTTTGGTTGCAGTTATTTTTATAATACCTTTGTTGCTCTATTCAGCTCGTAATATATTTAGAAGGAAATGAACTTATTAAAAAAAAAATCTGTACTAAAATAGGATTCTGAGAAATTTATTTGTATTATAGTATAAAAATTAAAATTAAGTCTGTTCTATAGCAAAAAGAAAATCAAAACATATACATTTACATACGTTAGGACACAAAAGCCATACCATAATAAGGGACCGCATAAGGGAAAGAATTACATAAAATTAATGTCAACATTTCTCACATATAGGTATCTAATTTGCTTTCACAATTTTGTGTCCAAGACATTTACTCAAGTCTATTCGAATCATTTCTGTTCCATGTCGTAAAGCATTGAGGCATTACACTGAATACATACTTCCATTAGTCTTGAATGTAAAACCTAAGATTTCCCAATGAGTTTATCTAATATTCCTCATGTGGCTAGTGATTGGTTAAATCGTAATAATACCAACGTACATTATATTGGTCTAAGTAATAGTGACTCTATATCACTATGAGATTCATGTAATTACAACCATTTACCAAGAGTTGTTGGAATACATTATTTATTCATGCTTTGAATATGATTGTTTTATAAGTATTATAAATAGAATGTAGTTTATCTGCTAAATATATTATTTTAATTGTAATTAAGTAATATATCTCCTGTAGGTTTGTAGAATGATCCATTATAATGCTATAATACTAGACTTGCGATAAAACGTAATGGTAGGCATATTAATCGACAGCACTACGCAATTAATACTTTTATTTAATCACTTTAACAATAGTTTATCTATACGAATTTTAAATTTAGTAAATTTGTTAAAACTTACTGAGACAGAACGTTTTCGATCGCTATGTGTCGATAGTCATCAGTGTTTTCTGCTTGGAGTTATTGGGTCAAGCGGTGATGGTTTTAAAGGCAGGTTTTCGATAGTATCAAAGAGTACGTGTGATTTGTATTGTGTTTGTTCGTTTAATATGTTTGTACTTTGTGTGTCTGTAAATTTCATATTGTTCTAGTGTGTTGAGATGTGATCCTTTTTTGTTGATGTGTAGAATCTCTAGGTTATGGTAAATGTCTGTGTATTTGTGTCCTGTTTCTTTTGTGTGATTGTAAAATGTTGAGTTGGTGTTCTGTCTGTGTTCCTCGACTCTTTGTTTGAAGCTGCGACATGTTTGTCCAATGTAGAAGTTGTTGCATTTGTCGCAGTTCAGTTTGTATACGCCTGGTGTTTGTAGTTTATCTTTGTTGTTGGTGTTGTGTTGTATTTGTATTATAACTTGGTATTAGTTTTGTATACTATTTTACATCCTGTTACAGAACAGAACACAAACTCAGCATTTTACAATCACATAAAATACAGGACACAAATACACAGACATTTATCATAACCTAGAAATTCTACAAATCAACAAAAAAGGACCACAACTAAATACACTAGAACAATATGAAATTTACAAACACACAAAATCACAAAGTACAAACATATTAAACAAACACAATACAAATCACACATACTCTTTGATACTATCGAAAACCTGCCTTTAAAATCGTCACTGCTTGACTCGACATCTCCAAGCAGAAGACACTGATGAAAATCGCCACGGAGCGGTCGAAAACGTTCTGTTTGAGTAAGTTTTAACAAATTTACAAAATTTAAAGTTCAGATAGTCATAAAATATTGGTAAAGGTATTGATTAAGATTCACCGAACGTAAAATTCACAAATTTAATACTTCTAATACTTTTATTTTGCCACACAATTCTTAGAAATGTGTGAATATTTTGAGATTTACTTAAATCTGTATTATTTGCTACAGTAATATTATTATTCTTTGTTATTATAATTTTAGCTAAACATGTTTAGTATGAATGCTATTGGAGTACGTTTTTACTACGTTGACGTGTACACTCACAAACATTTTGTTGAGTAAAAATAGCATTAATTCATGGATCAAGAATACTTCATCTCATAAAGATTCGTTGTTCTATTCGGCTTATTTATTAAAAATGTTCATTAAATAAAGTATTCTTCACTCATGAATCAACCGTATTTTTATTTAATATTTCCCATAACATATGGAACATCCATTTGAGTATGTATCTGATAATGTTCGATCATTTTTATAGTACATACCCATACCTATTATTGTTGGTATTGTTTCTCAGTATTTATATGTATCTACCCTTAAGTGTAAATAATTAACCTAGGTCTTGCACAAAGCTGTTTTCTACGAGCGCCTTCTTGCTTCCAAGAGATAAACGATATTTTATAATACAGTATATATTAAATATAAATAGAGTTATTAGGAATAACATTTTGTTATGTAGAAGCGTAGGGCGAGATATAAGACAAACAGGTGGCGCAGGCATACAGAACTTTTCTTGAGTAATCGTAGCCGGGAAAGAGAAGAGAAGGGCGCACGTGTTACAAATGCACGTAATTGTGGAAACGCTAAGCAGGATCGTTTCTTTAGCAATTAGCCAGCTTTTAAAACGTACCCTGGTTGGCTGCTCCGGGTTAATGGAAATTTTCTTATTAGTCTACGCTTTTAAGCGCCAACTGAAGTAATTGCTCGCGAACGCAGAAGAGAGAAAGAGACAGAGAGAGGAGGATATGTAATTAGAGTTCTTGATTTTAATTACGGACTAGAACGCGACTCTGCGACGGAATACAGACGTATCTAACGAATACAAAATAGACGCCTTGGGCCAAGGAGGCGATGAACGCTTCAGTCTTACAGCCAATTTACTTTATTGTATACAACGTGCACGGATATAGACGTAACAAAACATTGTTGAAATAAATTTGTTGCTTTGTTACTATTGTACCGTACATTTTGTCAGTACACTGGAATAGGTGTATTTTTCAAATCTTTCTATTAGTTCACACAAACTCTCTTTCTCTCTCTCTCTCTCTCTCTCTCTCTCTCTCTCTCTCTCTCTCTCTCTCTCTGTCTATATATATATATAAAATATGATCAATACCAACTGAGGTTATTCAAATACAAGAATTATATATTAATCTTTATTTAAAGCTTTTCGTTGATAAACAGTACCAACATCATCAGGAATGTTAAATTTAATATATGTTTTATCTCTTACATTGTTGTATTATTCATTCATGGTGCTCTTTATCAACGAAAAGCTTTGAAAAAATATTAATAAATATTTCTTTTATTTGAAAAACCTAAGTTGTTATATATAAACTTATTATATAAACTTGTAGTGGACAACACTTGATAATAATAGTTCTATAAAAAAATAATATTTCATTAATTGAATTTATTGAATTATGTTGGTTTTACATGGGAGGAAAACGTAACAAAATGATAACACATGATTTTATAAAACATTTTACATTATAGGTTATGTGGTAGAACAGCTGTTTTAATTCATAGGTTATATAGTTCACTTTATTTATATTTATTGTAATTATTTATTAAAAAGTAATTGAAATAATAATGTTTTTTGACATAAGTAAAAACAGGTTTTTTTAAAATTTGGGTTATATTACTTGTTATTTGTAATAGTTATTGTAAAGAGTTTTAGTAGTACAAAACTTCTTTTAATAGGTGGACTTTTGTAATAGTTTTCATGTAAGGAAGTTATTTAGTAGTAATAAAAGTGGCCATGATAAACGATTAAGCCATCCAACGTCGTTTAAAACTCGCTTAGGATTAGACCGACTTTCCCACGCCATTTTTCTCCCTCGACGCTAAAATTCATTATCAGCTTTGTACAAAAGTGGTTTTACAACGACGCAAAGAGGTAGTGAATTAATTTTTAATTTCGACCATACGGCTGGGGTTTTTCTCACAATTAACAGGGCACTCTGGGGGTGAAAGGCAATGTTTTATCATTTTAATTCGTTAAAGAACAAAGTTTTAGAGGAGGGTGAGTGATAAATTACAAGGGAGGTTCAGTGGTCAGTTTGCTAAAACTGATACTGCATGTTTCCCTTGTTAATAATCTCTACCTTTGTTGGAACGTTTTTATAAAATTGTTCTCTTGTTTTCACTCGCCTCCATTTCTCTCAAGCCTACAACTCGATTTACGTATTTCGTGTTGTTAATTAGTCAACTTTACCTCTTACTTAATGATTTGTATTTTTATCTATGAAGTATATTTTAAACATACTCATACGTTTAAAGTGGAAGATAATATAACGCTATTAAAGAAATCATTGACTTTATAGTGGGCTATTTTGATTAAATAGTGAGATCGTTTTCGCTAGTAATTAAAATACACTATATTATAAATATGTATTATTTCTTTGTAAATATGTATGTCAAGTAATACCTGTTTCAATTCGAAAATGTAGTGGGAAATAAACAGATATTTACATTCTTTATCAAAAATAACTAAGTTTTGATCATAGTATCTAACAACTTATAGGTTATCTTATAACAGCCTATAGGTTGTCTGATAACAGCTTATAGACTATCTGATAACATATTGTAGGCTATCTAATAACAACTTATAGGTTATCTTATAACAGCCTATAGGTTGTCTGATAACAGCTTATAGACTATCTGATAACATATTGTAGGCTATCTAATAACAACTACTAGGTTATCTTATAACAGCCTATAGGTTGTCTGATAACAGCTTATAGACTATCTGATAACATATTGTAGGCTATCTAATAACAACTTCTAGGTTATCTTATAACAGCCTATAGGTTGTCTGATAACAGCTTATAGACTATCTGATAACATATTATAGGCTATCTAATAACAACTTATAGGTTATCTTATAACAGCCTATAGGTTGTCTGATAACAGCTTATAGACTATCTGATAACATATTGTAGGCTATCTAATAACAACTTCTAGGTTATCTTATAACAGCCTATAGGTTGTCTGATAACAGCTTATAGACTATCTGATAACATATTGTAGGCTATCTAATAACAACTTCTAGGTTATCTAATAACAGCCAAGGCCTAAAAGCTATTTGATAAATAGTTGTAGGCTATATGATATGAGCTTATAGGTTATCTAATAACAACCACTAGGCTATCTAATAAAAACTTATTCCCTATAGCTTATCTAATAAGAGCTTGGAGAATGTCTAATAACAGCTTGTAGGCTATCTAATAACAGTTTATAAATTATTTAATAAGAGCTTATATGTTATCAGATAACAGATTATATAACTTACAAGGGTGTTTATTATTCTATATTCCCTCGAGAATGGTTGAGCGACAGTCTCAGATACTGTCATACGACTGTCACATGCATTTTTCCTGGTACTGAATTGCAATGTTCCTAGGACATTAGCAGTACTGCCCGGGGGGGCGGGGGTGCTGGACGCTGAAGGGTTTTCATAATTATATGAAATTTCCTCAAAAGATATTTGTAGTAACTAATATATATATATATATATATATATATATATATATATATAAATGCAATAGGGACCAGGGATGAAAAAAGTTTAGAATTTTTTATTTCCTGAAGCAAAATTATATTTCTTATTGAAAAATTAGAAAACGGTCTATGGAAAAATTTGACCCTTGAGCAGTTTTTTCCTTATAAATTTATTAAGATCTAATAAAATATATTTTTTTTATGATGTTTAATTCTTGGTAGCGTCTTGGTTTACACATGGCACAGTAAACAGTTTAGCACACTCGGATGGATATAACACAACAATGATGATAAACGATGACAATGATCAATAACTACGTGGAAACTAACTCAAGAACCTAACCCCAAAACCTCAACTCCACAAACCCACAATACATAACTCATAACTGTTTTTATTAATGTAATATTATATATTCGTAATTTAAATTATGGAAGTAAAACAGTTTTGTGTCTGTGGCTCCTTAAAATGAATTTTACAAGAAAATAAGAAATATTACGCTGCTCAGCAAGATTAAGGGCGACAAAGTTTAGGCAAAGCTTTGAAAGGAGCCCATAAACTAGCGGACGGGGTAAACAACGCAACGCCGAGCCGGGCTGAGTAGCTACTTATTCAAATCGGAGTCGTTACCAGAGATGGCTGTTACTGGGGCTGAGGTTTTCCTATAACTCTTCGGGCTGCAATTGCATTAAGTAGCGAGCACTTCCAGTAGGTTTCAGCTTATATGGCTTTTCTTAGTTTAAAGTCGTTTCACTTGAAACTCGGGCAGTAACGGTTTTACTGCTTCCTTTTATTACCACTTTAGCCAATAAAATACTTACAGTTGCTAATAAAAGCTTCCTCTTTTAACGTAACATTACTTACGGAGTATTTATCCGTGCTTTGTTTTATCTTACGTCTTGAGTGGTTAGTTGTAGGTTGTTCAGGGTAATTGCAATAGATATAGGGATAATACATATTTACACATATATTTATAAATATATATCTATATATTTATTTAATATAAATATATATATATATGTAATATATAGTTATACTTTTAAGGTTATCATAAGTGACTTTCATCTCCTACATACGAAAAGATTGTATATGAACACAGGATTAAGACAGGGGATAATATCATCTCCTACCCCTTCAGTACATGCTTACTTGAAGCACACCCACTCTTTATTAGAGTTGCGGAGTCTACCTGTTGCAACTCCATACAAGAAGAATAATATGCAGGACATGTGGAAGGTTGTATTGCTAAAGGAATGAAAGTATTCCTTGTGACTGGGATTTGATTCAAATTATGGGATTTTTTGTGCCTAAGGTAGGTCTAGGAAGAGGTTGTTCCCCGGTACTCGTTTCTTACCATTTTAGTTAATAATAGTGCTTTGTTGTGTTGTTTTCAATACTATGCAAGTTTTATTTTGATTTAATCATGAAGGCTTTTTTTAAAATTTTATAGTAAAATTATTTAAATGAACAAATGACATTTATTCAAGAATGATTTATTGGAAAAATAGCAAATATTTCGATCATATTTACCGATTTAGTTATATTTTATATAAATTTAATCAGTTAGGAAAAATACACTGATTGAAGTCTGACACAATGAGAAAAAATTATATTTTATAAAACAATAATGATAGAAATAGAAACATAATAAAAAACATAAAAAAAATCTAAAATATAAATTATTTTTACACCGCCCATATAGCCCGTACAATATACACAAGTGTACAATATACATAGTCCATACATATTTATGTGTCCGCACGGTTTGTTTTATTTTAATATTATGTGGATTTTATGGGTTTAATACATAGGTTTACATTAAATAGCAGTGAAATTAAACACCAAAACGTGTACCATATGCATAGATAATTAAAAAAGAATTATGAGGGAATAGATTACGACTTGAAAAGACAGTGTCTTTCAACGGCCTCTAAAGGAAAGCATTGGTAAATCTCAAAGCAGGACATAAGAGCTTCTCAGAGTAAAACCGTTGAAGAGGCCCAGAAATATATCGATGGATGTTCAGTATGGCTGAGCAGACATTGAGGCGCCCATGACGCTTGGAGCATGCCTGACACTCCAGTGAAGAACTGAGCCATAACCTCATTGTATTGTCGCCTGGGAGTTCTCAATGAGAGTGTATCGCTGGCCCTTACAACTATCTATTCGCGCATACCGCGTTGTTTCTCTTGTATATAACTAATATCAGATTCTATTTAACTGAATATAGTTAGCTAATTGTCAACAACACCTGTATGAACATATCAACCTGACTGAGTAAACTTTAATATATGACACTACAAATTATTTTTTTGTAAAATTTAATAATTTTTTAAAAACATAGTATAATTTTACTTTAAACAAAATAATAACGTTTTGTGTCATATGATCGTGCGGTTATTTGAGAGAGAAATTATTAAGAATAATTGTTTAATTAAAAATGTAACACCCCAATAACTCAATACTAATGTGTTGTTAACAAGTCCTAACCTATGTCCAAGTTAGTTTAAATTTGTTGCACCATAGAAACACTAAGGAAATTAAAGTTTGTTTAAATTTATAAAATATAAGTACTAAAACATAACACCCAGAACTAACAGACTAACCACAGATGTCGGAGTGCCATGTTAACTCTATGGCAGTTACTATTGGCTACAAATTATTATTACTGTAGAAAATCGAGATATTTGTTGTGTATCGACTTGTCATTTGTAAATAATTCTCGAAACATACAGTTACATCTCTGTTGAAACAACCCTTTAACCAACAACTGTAAATATTAAACACACAAAATCACACTACACTATAGTTTATCAACTCAGACTAGTTTCGGTGACGATATCGACATCATCAGTGATTGACCAACCCTAACATATCTAATTGAACCAAATCAATATAAGTTAACGATAGACTTCTCATCGTGTTAAAAAAATGTATTGACAGGTAAGCTGACACTTGACCGATCGATAGAAATTCTGTACTAGCCTAAATAACAGCCTGCGACATGCGGGTTGCGTCAATTGCCCTCGAAGCCCTCGTGAAGGTGCTTCAGTAAATGAAATACGAAATGCTATAAGTGATGTATCCCTTGATATGTTTGTAGAGAGATATTTGCCTAATCTCCACCCACCCCCGCCCGTAGTGCCTCGCCAGCTAAAGGCCAACTTATTACGTGTTACTACAACAAGAAAACAAACATGATAAAACCTTTAAAAGTCAAAGAATAGAGACATCGTAACCTACCCAACAAGAACTGCTTAGGACAGTTATCTAATTTTACCTTATTATCCGTATCATCCAATATACATCATCATTAGCTCCAGTATAAATAGATAACTCTCCTGAGTAAGGAGTTTTTGTGGAGGTTAAAGTGCGTTTGACATTTAAATGGTTTATCTTGTTTGTTTTCTTGATAGTGTACGATAGTAACGATACTTAGTGTTAGGCAATAACTGATGAAGGCGACTTGTTACCGAAACTAGTGTTTGGTGAGATTTGTAGTGAATATGTTTAATATTAATCGTTGCGAAATTTTCTCTCTAGAAGTTCTAATTAACTCAAGGTTTTTTCTGTTTTATTACTTTTTAAATGACGTAATGAAGACTGTTGTGTGGTTCCTTAAGTTACAAAGCACTAAATTGTGATGCCAACAATGTTTGCAGTAAAATTGCGCCGTAATGAGATTTCCTCTTTACATCTTATTCAGAACATCTTCCTCCTTGAAGTGCCTTGATTATACTCCCCCCCCCCAACTCGGCGTCACATCTACGACGAAAAGTTTGCTTTGTATGGTGTCAGGCAGTAGCAAATGCAATTTTCAAAAGCTCCGTATAAACGAGGAAGGAAACTTTCTGTAAGCACGTCTCCCTACATTATTATTATTCCCTTGAAAAGCGGACCGGCTGAAACAAAAGACGCACAAGAGGAAAATGGAAATTTCGCCTCTTTCCCCTTTCACCGTGACACCCGTCATGTGGGGGCGGGCGGGAAGAAAAGACGGGACGCGACGGGAAATTGATGAGACATTTTCTCAGTCTGCGAGAGCTGTGCGGAAATGAGTTTTCTTTTAGTTTTCAGCGGGTAAAGCACACCCGAGTACTTATCTCTCACTGTGTGTACAGCTCTGCTCCCTTGAGTTAGCTCCAGACCTATGTACTTCGCGCTAAATAAACTTTTGTTGTCTCGAGGAATATAAAACGCCTTCCGACGTTGTTGAATCAACTTTGCTCGGAGAAAGTTTATATAGACGATGGAAATTTTGAAAATGTATTTTGAATTTGAATGCGATGGTGTATTATCTCTCGGTAGAGTTTGATTACAAGAAACTTACTTCTGCACCCCATCCCCTCTTCTTGACGTATTTATTCATAATTAGGTATTCACTCTGTGTTCTTAATTAAATTGAATATTAAGTAAAAGGGAGGGTTTTGTTTTCGCTTGCAGCACCCTGCGGCTTGCATTGTTCTTGGAAATTCGGTTCACAATGTACCCCCCCCCCCTTCAAACACACTTCGAAGACGTCTATACGGAATCTATTCTGCTTGCTTTTCTCTTGTTCGTTTCAATTTACTTAGAGTTACACAAAGAAGTCCTGATTTGGAGAGACGTTGTATCTTCGAGTTGCTGTACTTGCATAAAACAAACGTCTCTTCCTCTCGCCTTCTATTGTTCTTAAAAGCAGAATCTTAGACTGTATCGAAAAACATCTTAGGCTCTCATCTAGTATGAATACCAGCGACGGTTTTATGAGTTTTATCATAAGAGCCATTCTAAACGTGGATTCTGGATGTACCTTATTGTATTTAAACCCTATACATATCATATTATCGTAATAACTTTTTATTTTTAGTTTTAAGGCGATGTCTCAGTATGACTGTTGTCAACTACGAAGGGGATGCGAAGGGTGGTATAAGGTAGCCTCGTGGTAGAGGGTAACCTCGTGGTAGAGGGTAGCTTCGTGATACGGGGTAGCCTCATTGTAGAGGATAGCCTCGTGGTAGAGGGTAGCCTCGTGGTAGAGGGTAGACTCGTGGTAGAGGGTAACCTCGTGGTAGAGGGTAGCCTCGTGATGCAGGGAAGCCTCATGGTAGAGGATAGCCTCGTGATACAGGGAAGCCTCATGGTAGAGGATAGCCTACGGGGTAGAGGTTAGACTCGAGGTAGAGGTTAGCCTCATGGTAGAGAAGAGCCTCGTGGTAGAGATTAGTCTAGTAGTATAGGGTAGCCTCGTGGTAGAGAAGATCCTCGTGGTAGAGGGTAGCCTCGTGGTGGAGGATAGCCTCGTGGTAGAGGGTAGCGTCGTGGTATAGCGTAGCCTCGCGGTAGAGGGTAGCCTTGTGGTATAGGGTAGCCACGTGGTATAGGATAGCCTTGTTGTATAAGGTAGCCTTCTGTAGAGGATGACCTCGTGGTATAGGATAGCCTCGTGGTATAGGGTAGCCTTGTGGTATAGGGTAGCCTCGTGGTAGAGGATGGCCTCGTGGTAGAAGATAGCCTCATGATATAGGGTAGCCTCGATGTAGAGGGTAGCCTCGTAGTGGAGGGTAGCCTCGTGGTATAAGGTAGCCTTTTGGTAGAAGGTAGCCTTGTGGTATAAGGTAGCCTCGTGGTATAGGGTAGCTACGTGGTATAGGATATCCTTGTGGTATAGAGTAACCTCGATGTAGAGGGTAGCCTCGTAGTGGAGGGTAGGCTCGTGGTATAAGGTAGCCTTTTGGTAGAGGATGGCTTCGTATTACAGGGTAGCCTCGTGGTATAGGGTAGCCTTGTGGTATTTGGTAGCCTCGTTGTAGAGGCTAGCCTCGTAGTGGAGGGTAGCCTCGTGGTATAAGGTACTCTTTTGGTAGAAGGTAGCCTTGTGCTATATGGTAGCCTCGTGGTATAGGGTAGCCTTGTGGTAGAGGATACCCTCTAGTTAGAATGCTTTCTAATGGGGCGAAGAGGGGTCTCTACTCGTTACTCCCAATAATAACTTACGTAAATAGATACAGTATGTAGCAAAATTTGAGTTTATGTGAGTAATTAAAAAAATAGTACGAACGCAACTCACAACTATTAGTTTATATATTTAGACGAATTTAATGTAAATACGACCCTTATTAAATATAAATATAAATTTATAGTTTAGGTTTTGTATAGTATTATCTATTATGTTATGTATTAGGAAATAAGTTATTTTTTGTGACTTTATGTTCGTTCTTGTTTTACAGCTGCGGTAAATGCAAAGTTCTTATTGTAAATGTGTTAAGTTAAAATCAATTCATTTTGAAAAATTTCAATGAAAAACATAGCATTAAAACCAGGAGACAACCAACCGTCTAGTAACACTAAGTCTACTTACGTTTGTGATGTAGTTTAACTTTGCGAGTTCATAATATTTAAAAGTAAATTTGTTAAAATTTCCATTCTTGGTTTGCCAACCAGTGCGCATTTTGAATGACTTTTTTCTTGTTCAATTCCTTCTATTAGTTCACACTCTCCTTATATATATATATATATATATATATATATATATATATATATATATATATATATATATATACTTTTATGTATAAAATAACTTATATTCATCCACTCAAGTTCAAATACGTTTTTTCAAACTTTTAATGGAGGATTCTTGATGTTAATATAGTTTATTTCAAATAACTGTTTATTAGTTAGGATAATAAACTATTTTAGTTTTTTTGGGGCGGAAAACTGTTCACAAAAGGGCAAGGTATGCAATATAGCTATATATATATATATATATATATATATATATATATATATATATATATAGAGAGAGAGAGAGAGAGAGAGAGAGAGCCGATTGAAATATTCAATTGTTATTTAAATACTTTTAACCATCCACTCAAGTTCAAATACATACTTTTAAATTTTTAGTGGGAACTTTATGTTAATACAGTTTTTTCACATACTGATTTATTAATTAATTATTTAATTTTAGTTTTTATGGAAGAAAAACTCTTCACAAAAGGGGATATGGTATGCAATAGTTATTTCGTCCCATTTGGCTTAAAATAAGTGATAGCATATGATTAAAAAACAGTTCATCATTTTATGTTAATAGGTTATGTGTTAGAACCGCTTATTCAACACATTGGCTATGTTAGTTTATTTATATTAACTGTAATTATTTAATAAAAAATAACTAAAATAAAATATCCCTTTGTTGACATTAGCAGGAATTGACTTTAAACAAATTTTGTTTATATCAAAACCTTTTTTTGCTTTAAGGAGTGGGGGCCCTAATCACCTGCACACGTAGTCGACGTATATTAGAGAAAAACGTAGGTAATTGTGTAATATAGCACGAAATTATAGAACAATGCGATGTTTGGTTGTGGACGCGAGGAAAGACCTTCGACCTATGCTGCTAGTCCGCAGCTCCTTTACGTGGCGGTTACACTTAAATATTAAACTGCTAACCAAGGACACATGCTATAAAGAAACAATATCTAGTTTTAATCAGTGTTAGAAAAATAAATGAAAACATTTTCTGTACTGGGTACTTTTATGCCATAAACGAAAGTTTTCATTTACAAACAAAATAAACGAAAAATACATTTGGTCACGTTTATAAATTTACAAAAATATAAAATAATAGGAAATCTTATAGAGAGTGATAGAATTAAACAATATATTGAAGATAGAGAATTATAATTTGTGTCCATAAAGTCAAATGGGTCGCTAATGTAAATGAATTACTATTGTATTTAAAAATATTGATTTAATACTTCATAATTTAGAATTTTTATTTAGCATTTTTTATCAAGTTTAAAATTAAGAAGTTATGTTAAACTTTATAATATATTTAATGGTAACACTAATAAAACCAGTCAGTGTCATATAACAGTATGACGTCACTACTACAACCATCAACTCTTTGTTTGTTCATCTTGCATGTTATACTAGTTTTAAAAAGATTTTTAATCACATTTCGGACATTTTTAAAGCAATCATGTATATATATATATATATATATATATATATATATATATATATATATATATATGGAGATATGTTTTCTTGTATATATAGTTAATAAATTTAAAATATTTCAAACACAAGAATACTTTTAATGAATATATTTATTCAAAGGTTTTCGCCGATAAAAAAGTATCAGCATCTTCAGGAAAAATAATTATCTAATAAAATTATTTTATTAGATAATTATTTTTCCTGAAGATGCTGATACTTTTTTATCGGCGAAAAGCTTTGAATAAATATATTCATTAAAAGTATTCTTGTGTTTGAAATATTTTAAATTTATTAAATATATATATATATATATATATATATATATATATATATATATATATATATACATATATATTAAAAAATTCAGAACGATGTCAAGTCTAAATTATATAGGCCTACTCATTCAGAAATCTCTTTTAAGAATAGGTATATTAGGCTATTAGTTACTCAGTTTGCGTTAACTCTAAGAAAATCCCCTAGGTTAATGATAGTCTTGATTAATCCACGGGATGAAGTTTTATTTGATTTTACTAAACTTATTTCAGGAATTAAGCAAAAACCATATCAGATTGCAAATGCTGGGCTTGGTTATAAGCCTATTTAGTTTTACGCGTCTTCAATGCCATTCATAAGCTTTGTCAGGTTATAAAGATCTATGTTACTGTAGTCCTATGAGAAGAGGTTAATTCTTGATCAGTTTTATTCTACACACGTCTGAAAGATATCAAGCTAGGAGACAGTAAACAAAAAGATATGTGATTTGCGCCAAACTAAAATAATTAAGTTTGGACAAAATTATGTTTAATAAATCAAAGAAAATAGTCCTGTAATTGTAAATCAAAATTTAAGAATGGTAATTTAATCAAAGAAATCATTTCAGTAAGTGTTAAACAAATTTAAACATTCTAAATTTCTAGTGAACAAGTAAACGGAAGCAATGAATAATTTAAAACAATGAGTTGGGGATATTATTTTATAAATTATATTATTATTAAAATTAATGTAGGAATGGGTATGATATGAAGGAAGATGTGTTGGAAAATTTATTATAGCTCATTTTAGAAAGACGTTTTAAATAAAATAAAAGAGGGAGAAATGTTACTTACACTCAAGTTAAAAGATGTTTTATATATAATTCTATTTTACCAAAAAATCAGGTTTCATTAAGGATATATTATCAGGTTTCATTTAGGATATTGGCTCCGTCCAATAAATAAATAAATAAATAAATATATATATATATATATATATATATATATATATATATATATACGGCTAAATGTATGTATTTATGTATGTACGTATGCATCAGTCTTATGCATTTCTAAACAACTGATTCAATCGCAATGAAACTTTGGGAAATTATTAATACATTCCTAGGAAAGTTTCTGGCATAGAAATTCTCAAGGTTATAGGCAGCCCCCTCCCAAACCAATTAATTTTATCAGAAAAATATTTAACTATAAAACGGTGCGGCGCTAGGTTTTTAGCAATACAGCTTCAAAACTACATAACACGCTTCCCAAAATGTAAATTTTAAGTGCAAAAATATCATAAAATTGATTTTCTATCTTATCTTAAGACATTTCTTCGAATTCACTCTAAATTTTGGTTTGCTAGGCAACAGCGCTTCCCAAAATGTAAATTTTAAGTGCAAAAATATCATAAAATTGATTTTCTATCTTATCTTAAGACATTTCTTCGAATTCACTCTAAATTTTGGTTTGCTAGGCAACAGTCAACAGTCTAAAACTATTTTCCAACACATTAGAAACAATGCACATAAAATGTTGTACATCCGAGTGCACTTCAATAAATAACAATAAATCAAGAACTTATGTTGTCACACATTTCTCGATCGACTACTATAGGTTCAGCTAATATTATCTTATTAAAATACTAAATTAAGTTCAGCTGATGACAACACCATTCAGGGCTAGTTTAACATAATCTAGAACAAAATTTTAAAAAAATGTTTGTTCAATTCTTACATTTGTTATTATTATTTAATTCAACATCAGTTAAATGCTAGAGTAATAAATAATTTTTATGTATAATGTTTAGACGTCTTTAAGAACTTAAAATAAATTATTTTAAAATAATTATACACAGGCTAAAAATCTTTTTTAAAATACTTATAGGTACTATTCATTTGTAAAAACATGAGAGATAATAAAAATAATAGTATAGATATAATATATCTGAACTATGATATTATTATATTTGTATTAAAGTTTGATAATGGCATTAAAATATATGTCATGGCAGGTTACGTAGTGTATTAAGGGATCGGCTGGGGAAATGTCTTGAGACGGAGCTGCAGAGATGTGCACTGCGCATGATCAACCCTTACGTAGCTTTTGCGTCTTTTAACAATATTTTTAAGCTTGCACCCTGCAGGATTTCTTCCGTCCTCTCTTTTCCGTACTTTCTGCGCACTACCTCAACCCCCGAGGCTAAATCTCCTTTGAAATGAACAAGGCGCCCTCGCTCGCTGCTTATAAAAGGGGTAAAGGGAGAAAATAAGGAAAGATAACACGAAGTACACTTTAAAAGCAGCCATATTGGTTTTTCAGCCCCTCTCTCCAGGAGCCTCCCCACCACGCGTTAAGAATAATGATTTTCTCTGTGGGGCGTTCTATTACTCCCCCAGCTCCTACAAGAAAGAATCCCCCTTCCCCCCCGAACTCCGCTATGAATATTGATGGCCGAACTTCTCTGAACGCTAAGTTTCCGGAATTTTCTGCTGCGATAAAATGCAGACCTCGGCCTCGGTGATGGAATCGGAATTTTGCCCCGATCGCATTCGCACCCTCGTATATCATTCCATCTGCGGTCTATAAGTTTAATTAATTTCAGACGACCCCCTTCACGCCCGATCGACGATTCCGTACCTCAGACAAGACAGAACCTTCGCGCTCAAACTCTCCTTATTAACGGTTTAAGTTAAGCATTCTAATTTAAAAGTTAAAGACATGCGACGATGTTAAATAAATATTTAGAATATTCACTTTATCCTTAGCATAATAAACACACGTCCAAGACTATAGAAAGAAAAGCAAACATCGATATTGTTTAAAACAATGGTTTTATTTCTGAAATGTAATAATCTAGACTATCGAAAATCTAAAGTGACTCAAAATGTACGTTTACCGCACCCAACAAACAATCTCGTATCTCAGCCAAGACAGAGCCCTCTTGCTTAAACTGTACTTATTAAGGGTTTAAGGTAGCATTTAATACAAAAGGTAATAGCGTTGACTGAAGGACGTGTGCCAATGCTAAATCAATTTTTAAAATATTACCCGCGCCCTTAGCATAACAAATACACGCTCACGACGAAATAAAAAACAAAAGTCGATATGTTTTTAAATAATTATAGTTTATTCCTTGAAAATAAAAATCTTGAGCATTAGAGCATTGACTCAAAATGTACGTTTACCGCAACCAACAAACAATTTATTAGCCCCAAAATGTACCAAGTTATTACTCTGTAACGTTTATATTTGTGTTAGGGATTTTATTATTCTTGAACGAAATTATAGTTTCACATTTACACCTTTATTTCACAATAATATATAATATTTGTTGCTTTAAAAGGGTTTTTTATTTATTTTTCCTGCATTTCGCCAGAGATATTTATATTTGGTTAAGAAGAGAGCAAAATGCCTTCTTTAGGAAATCCTATATCTAAGTTATAAACATAACGGGATTTTCATATAGGGTAAGAATTTTCCGTTATGTAAAAGATAGCTAGTTTAATAGGTTAGGAAATAGGCGCACAATTTAAATACTACCTCAGTGGAATACTTTAGCATGAGGTGACCCTACAAATAAGGAATAGATCAACGAAATTAAATTACGTGGCACACGTACTTGTTCAATCCCGTTATCTGAAAATAGATATAAGGTAAAGAAAGTAATGGTGTATATAAGTTATATTATATAATCTGTGTCTATTAAATTAATTGAGTTTTGTTATAAAAACAGAACAATGATCTGAACACAAAATATTTTCAGTTATACAAGAAACTTTGTGATAGGGGATGTTGGTGAATGGGTTAACACTAAGACGACACTTTCTAGGTACAAACAAGAAAACCGATTCTCCAACGAAGACCATGTAAGTTATTATGACGGGAATTGAGGTTATTTTGAAATGAAGACCTAATATAGGACTACTGCTTCAAAAAATAATAATAATTAATTGTCCAACAAATTAAAATTAATTTACTACAAAGAGCAAACGTGTTATTTTTCCAACCCCCTACGAAGATTTGATGTTTCATTATACGTAAAGAAATATGGATAAATAAGTTTGGTTGTTGAAAAATAATAGTCGAAAACTGTGAAGCGTAGCTTATAGTGATCATTCTTTGCAATCTTGTGCCAAAGTGAACCTAGCAAAATCTTATAAAAAACTCGTTAAATAAGGTTAAGCGTTAAGTTTATTAGATTTTGTAGATAAAATCATAAAACAATGGGGGATGGGTTTCTAAAACAGTCTATCTTAAATTCACTAACTCGTTTCTAGATAAGTGTGACCTTTACTAACGATAAAACGCAGTATTTTCAAGCCTTCTGACTTCTAAATGCTTTTCCAGTGAAAACATTGAAATACATTTTTCGTTTTTTAAACAATTTTAGTATTATTTTACTTTTAACTACAAAAATAGTATTAATATAAAAGTAGGAATAAACTATTGCGTGCAATAATGTAATGTATTTGTTAACAATAAATTTCTTATGTTAAAAGGAGCAACAAAAATTAAAACAAATTAAAAACGAAAGCTACAAAACAGTTTAAATATTTATAAATCCAATCGATATTTACATAAAGCCTTTATTTAATGTCTGCTAGGACATTTTGCCTTGCTATATTTGTTGCAGAAAATACACATAAAAAATCGAGTACAACTTCCGGATATGATATCAGGTGTATGGTCAGTGCCTAG